>PVKA01000153.1:0-19528 GCA_004027165.1 Ctenomys sociabilis | reverse complement strand
CTTTTAAAAAAGATAAGTATATAGCTACATTCTCTTAATTCATTGATTAAGGGCATCTGCTCTAATAGTGTTTGTAGATAAAGTTATTTTATACACCTTGTGCAACAAAAAGCCACTATGAAAACAATGCATTGTATAAATTGTTGAATCTGTCCTACTAATTTGATTTGAAACTGTCTCATTGCTATTTGTTCTTCAATAAAATAAAAAAAGAAGGAAGAAAAAGGGTTTAATACCAGGTCTGCAAAAGAAAGAATGCTAAAAGTGACGTTTACAATACTTCAAAAGATCACTGCAATAAAGCAGGTTCACTCAGTCCTGTATAATTGATTCCCGCTTGCGGAATCTTGTTCTGTGGTCTACTTTCTGAAGCTCTACTTGAGTGGAGAGGCCTGGACTCTGGGCTCTGCTGCCAGTGTGCCTGGAGCCCCTGCCAGAAGGCCTGGGCTGGCCTTCGCTGGAGATGCTTCGCCCATTGCGGCCCACATCAGAGCTTGCAGATGCATGGCAGAACAGTGGGAGAGTTGTGTGGAGGCTAAAATTCTCCATTGAGAAGTGACTATTTCACATGATTTAGATCAACATTTCCTTAATTTAAAACAGTTTTTACCCTTAAGGGTAAAACAGACAGCAGTGGCCCTGGCCATCCTTCAGGATCTCGTAAAGCTGGTGAGGTCTGATATAGTTACGGGAATGACATTTTACTTTGCAAACTCAGGGGAGGGGAGGCTGAGCCTCTTCAGGGTGACAGCATCTCCCAGGAAGCCCTGACAAAGGAACAATAAACGAAATTACTTCCAGCATTGCGCCTTCTCTTATTTCATAAGGGGTAACAGGAGATCTTTGTGAATTTGTAGGAGACCTCTAGGAAGTTTCCAGGAAGGTTTCAAAGATAAAAAGTTTTATTTTGCTGTTTCTGTATTCAAGATATGATCTCAGGAAAGAAAAAAAAAAGAAGATGAGGTTCTTAGAATATCGTGGGTGCCTCAGACAAAGCTTTGTTCACCTTGTAATAATTTTTAAAATGCTGAACATGGGTGACATGATTTTCAAGCACTTTAGTGATCATTTCCACAAGTGAGAGATTGTGAGTATTTTGATTTAAATAATGAAGGACTTGACATAATCAGGAGAGAGCACACATGCTTCTCTGGTAGAACTCGGATCTGCCATCTGGTCATACTTGGTGGATGGTGAAGAGCAGCCTCTAATGCAGAGGGGGGTGGGGGCCATCAGTAGGTGGAGCAGCCAGCCCTCAGGGTGTGAGAGCCTTGCGAGCATTTTAACCTAGGTCATGTTCTTTACTGAGACCAAAGTGTCATATATCAAGGCCAACACGCTTCACCCCACTTCACTGCAGTCTCATATTCTGTATCAGAGCTACTCTTGCCATATAAAACAAAAACCCAGTTTTATTTTTTGGTACAGGGTCTTGCTATGCTGCTTGGTCCCATAGTGGTGCTCCTGTGTCGTCCTCCCCAGCACTGGGATTACAGGCACATGCCACCATACCTGCTTTTGGGCCGGCACTGCTCACCTGGGGTTCTGGGGCTGGTACTACAAGGGGTACCAGGATCAAACTTTCCCAGCCCCAGGCCTCCAGAACTGTTTCATGAGTGGGCACCAAATCTTTACCTACTTGAGTGAAATAAGTAAGGACTAAGAACTGCATTGTCTGTTGTCTTTCACTTAGATTACAAAATGGCCAGATCACAAAGTTAAATTGCCAGTCACGGTTGCCAAGAATGGAGAATAGTTTGCCAGTCATACATGGACCAGAAATAAAATGTAAACACAGATTCAGAGAAGATTGGAGAAATACATTGAAAAAAACAAGTGAAAGTCCTACTGCTGCTTAGAATTCCCTTGGGAGTCCAAGAGATGAAATTGCACCTCCAGTCGTCATGAGGCGCCTCTTGGCGGGAATGCTGCGAACCGGGGCCCTGCAGAATCTTTTGGGTCTTGCTGTGGGAGCTCTAACCTGGCGAGGGGTGATTTTCAAAAGGTAGAATTCTTTATAATAAATACACATATAAGTAAATGCGTGTTAAATATTGTAATGAGGTATTACTGAAAAGGGAGCCAGTCCAAATATTATATTCTTCACTGGACAACACCCACTGGTGCTGCTATGAACATTTTTTCACTGCAGAAACTATTTGTACCATCACCAGATTTCTATGCCTTCTTTAAAGACTTGTCAGATGGCCCAGCTAAAGGCAATTAAAAGTGTGTGCCCCTGTGGTGTCAGATAGCCTTAGAGAGCAGCCAGATCCCAGTGAAAGGTCACTGTCATCTTTTGTTCTCCCCATTCTGAAGTCTTTCGTCTTTACAGAAGCACATAGGAGGCACATTTGTCACAGAGTAGAGACCAGATTCATAGCAGATACTGTTATTAAGCCCAGTGTCTAAGGGTGGTCAGCTGCTTAATGATTTTCTTTCCTTAAATATATGTTTTTATTTCATTGGTGCATTAAATTAAATAAATAAATAAATTTATTTATTTTTTGTCAGAACTGGGGGTTGATCTCAGGCCCTTGTGCTTGCCAGGGAAGTGCTTATTCTGCTAAGCCATCTCCCTGGTCTCTCCTTTCCTGATTGCTTGGACTTGAGTTTTCCTTTTTTTGATAGGGTTGACTAAAGTTCACCAATTTAGAGGCTGGGGAGATGGGTCAGTAGAATAATTGCTTGCCTGGCAAGCACAGGGGACTGAGTTCAATCCCGGGTTCCACAAAAACAAATAAATAAATAAATATTTCACCAATTTTATTTAATATTTGAAAGAACGAACCCTTTGTATCATTGATACTTTATTGCTTTCTTTTTTTTTTTTGGCAGAACCAGGGATTGAACTCAGACCCTTATGCTTGCTAGGGAAGCACTTTATTGAGCCATCCCCCCAGATCCTGACCCTTTATTGCTTTCTTACTGGCCATTGCATTAATTTCTGCTCTGATCTTTATAATTTTTTCTTTTGTACAAGCTTTGCTCTTTTTGTAGAAACTTGAGATTCAACATTAGGTTGTTTATTTGGGCTCATTCTGTTTCCTGATATGGGTTGTCGCCACTATAAATTTCCCTTAAGGGACTGTTTTCATTGTGTCCTATAGGTTCCATTATGTTGTATCAGTATTATTGTTTAATTGTATCCTAACTTTTTCTTTAATGTTCCTCTTTTTTGTGGTACTAGGGATTGAACTCAGGACCTTGCACTTGCCAGGGAAGCGCTTATTCTGAGCTATGTCCCCCAGCCCCTTTTTCATTAATTTCATCCATGACCCATTGGTGTTATTTAATTTCCATATGCTTATAAAGTTTTGTGGTTTCTTTTGCTTTCGATTTGCAATTTCATTGCACTATGGTCTGATAATATGCATGGGGTAATTTCATTTCCTTTGCATTTACTTAATCATGTTCTATGAGCTAGTATGTGGTCTATTTTAGAGAATGTCCCATATGCATTTGAAAAAAATTTGTATTCCGATATTGGGTTGAACAGTCTGTAGACATCTACTTAGTCCATTTATTCTTCAAAAGTTTGGTTCAGTTCTAATAGTTTGTTGACTTTTTTTGTCTAGTTGATCTATTTGTGTGGGACATTGAAGCCCCTCATTACATTGGTATCGATGCTTATTTAGTTTTTTATGTCTGTTAATATTTGTTTTATATTGTTGGGTGGACTGGTACCTGGTGCATATATATTTGATTTTTATCTCTTCTTCTTAGATTGGTCATTTTACAATGATGGAAGGATGTTCTTTATCTCTTTTAATCAGTCTTGGCTGGAAATACACTTTATCTCCAAATAGAATAGCTTCTGCTTCTTTTGTATGGGTTTTGGTCACATGGGCTATTGCTTTCCACAATTTTACTCTCGGTGTGTGCATTTCTTTTTGAGCTAAATGTGTTTCCTGTAGGCAGTACTTCGTTGGATCTTGCTTCTTTTTAGAGGAATTTACTGGGAACCAAACTCAGGACCTCACGCTTGCCAGGCAGGTGCTGTGCCACCGAGTTATACCCCCGGCCCCATGGAGTTGGCTCATGATTCTGCAAGTTTTTGTTTTGCTTTGCTTTGATTGGTGAGTTTGAACCATTAACATTGATGGTTATAACTTACATATATGGACTTATCGTGTCATGTTGTTTTCCTATTGTTGGTTCCTTTTTATTCCCTTTTGTTCAATTGCTTGCCTTACCTCATGGATTCATTATGTTGGAGTTCATGGAGTTGTAGTCTTTGTTGTCACTTCCTAGAATGTTTTTCAGAACATTTTGGTGTGCTGGTTTGATGTTCATAAATTTCTTCATGTGTTCTTGCCATAGAGGTATCTTCTTTTTCCAGAAATTTCAAAAGATAGTTAAAAATTTTTTTTTGCCTTTTTGAGACAGGGTCTAACTGCAGTTCAGACTGGCCTTGAGCTCACTTTGTAGCCCAGGATGGCCTCAAACTCACAATGATCCTCCTGCCTCAGCTTCCTGAGGGCTGGGATTACAGGCCTGCGCCACTATGCCCAACTTTGAAAGATAGTTTTTCAGGGTACATCAGTCTGGGTTGGATGTTGTTTTCTTTTTAGGACTTGAGATATTTCCAAGCTCTCCTTGACTGGAAAGTGTGTACTGAGAAGTCAGCCGTGATTCCGGCGGGCTTTCCTATGTAGATAATTTGTTTCTTTTCTCCAACAGCTTTTAATATTCTATTCTTGTATTAAATTTCTGGAATCTTGACTATTCTGGGCCTCGTCTAGAACTTTTTTGACATGGTGAAGTAGAAGTCTATATATATGCCTCACTCAACTGTATGTCAAATTATTTTTCTTGCTTGACAAATTTTCTGACAGTATGTCATCTGTGTTATCTTCTTCTTTTCCATGGACTCTAATCCTCATCTGTTATTTTTCTATACATCGCGTAACAGCTGTTGGACTGATTGTTTTTCCTGGTCTGCAATGTTGATACACTGTGTCAACTTGAGAATTGAGAAGTTGAGAAGTTTAATTGATTCGGCAGGGACCTGGGCCCCCACTTTGCAGACACCTTGAGCCTGTGCAAGAGGAAGGCGTGGGTCAGTAGCCAGTGTACAGTGTAAGGGAGGAAGGGGGCTTGCTCTGTCTCTGTTTTGCTCTTGTTGCTTTTTCTGCCTTTTGCCGCCTTGCGCTGGTGCCCCTCACCACTCCGCACAGCCTTGGGGCCGGCTGATTACAGATTGACACCTCCACAGACTGCGAGCTAAATAGACTTTCCCTTCCTTAGTTTGGGGTGTTGGGTATTTTGTCTCAGCAACAAGAGAAAAGCAACTAGGACATGGTCTCTTGGTATTTTTAAGAAATCTTTCCTTTCTGATCCCTAACCATAAATCCTGTCTTTTATAGCTGATATTCTATCCTCAGATTGGCTCGTTCTATTATATATGCTTTTGATGGAATACTTAATCTCCTGGATATCTGAATTTCTTTCCATTTCTTTCCTAGGTTGGTTGTTCCTGGTTTCCATCCTTTTCCTAAGATCTGTTTTGTGTCTGTATCTACTCTGGAGTGGTCATGCCTGTTTTTCACTGTGGGCACCATCTCTATGTGAGAAGTTACTTTTGTTGATTTTTTGCTCATTTGTCTGCTTTATTGTTTCCACTTGTTACACTTCAGAGAGTCTGGGTGGTGGCTTTCAGATTGTTTTACCACTTTGTCCCTTCAGATTGCTGTTGATGAGCTGGAAGTCTGAGGTTGCATCTTGCATAAGTATTTTCTCATCTTATTTCTTTTTTTTAAAGTTTAATTCCAAGATTGATGCTTGTAAACTGCTTATGACAAATAACTTTATGGCTAATGTGTATTTTAATTTTTAATTTTTAGTTCTTTTTTGTGTCACTGGGGATTAAACTCTGGGCCTTGTGCATGCTAGGCAAGAACTCTACCACTGATGGTGTACTGCTGGTGTTTAGAACCCTTAGGAGGTGTCTTCCAGAGTTAGCTGGCTTTTGGGTTTTGAGTCTGTTGCAAGATCCTACCCCTTCAGTTTACTGGGGATGAGAAATTGCTGCCTACTAGGCCAGCCTCTAGTTCTTTCGTGCTGACTTATAGTATTTTTTTTTTTTCAATCTTAGGCAGTGTCAGTCTTGAAATAATAGGATTGAAAACTGTTTAGAAGGGGCCAGGGAGATAGCTCAGTGGAATAAGCACTTCCCTGGCAAGCACAAGGTTCAGTCCAAGGTTCTGCCAAAAAAAAAGAAGAGGAAGAAATTAGAAGCAAGGCTGGAGTTCAGAGGAAGATTATGTAAATTTTGAGACACTGGTACAGAAGACAGAAAGGGGAGAAAAGAAAGAAATCAAAAGAGCAGAATACAACACTATAAACAATATTCACAGTCATATAAAAAGAAGAAATATTCAAGAAAAAAAATTGCAAAAGAAAAAAATTTCAAAAGAAAAACATTGCCCTTCAGGATGTGTCTCTGCTCTCACTGGTAGACCAAGCGGGCAGACGGTCCAGATCCTTGTTGATTAATCCCAGAAAGTCAGCTATGGAGTTACAAGCAGGTAGTGGATAATTCTCCTGACTCTGCTTCTTTATTTCATTTTATTTTTTGTGGCTGGCTCAATTGGCCGTGGGGGTGGCACTGGCACGGCAGGTGGGGCACGGCAGGTGGTGCAGGGGGCGGAACTCTGGTTGGTCCCTGCGCTCACCTAAGCAGGTGCTTTCGACCCCTGATCTATCTCTCCGGGCCCCAGCCATGCTTCTTTAGTTCCATTGTCAGGGTGGTTTCCCACTGTGAAGCTGGGACCTGTTTTGTTCTATCTGAAGCACCCCCACTGATTCCTGGGGCCTTGAGCTCAGGCCCCTGTTGAGTTGCTCTTGGGCCTTGACCTCCTGATGACTTCACTTAGTTCCACTTCACCATGACTAGGAGCTGCTAGGTGGAGCCTGCAACTGCTCAGAGTTCTGAGTTCAATTGGCCCTTCTTCCAGATGGCTACCAGCCAATCACCCTCCCCTGGGGAAATCTAAACTTGAATACCTCACCAGCTGCTGCAGTGTCCACTGCTCTGTTCCACTGCTGCGTTCCAGTGAGCAGGTCCCTGGGGTTGCTGGCAGTCACCATTCATTCTTCTGTAGATTCAAGCTGTCCTTCCCACACAGTGAGTCAGGGCTCAGGAGGAAAGTGCCGCTTGCCGCGTCCTGCGTTGTGGTCTCTCTGTTCTCTCTACAGGCTTCAGATCTCACTTCAGATCCTTGCTGGGTCCCAGAGACCCACTTCCCTCCTTCTCTTCCTCATGTTGCTACATCAGTGTCATGACACCAAATTTTGGAGAGGATCTTTCTCTTCTTTATGACTCCTGTGGCCAGGCCCTAGGCAAGGGCAGAGCATGAGGGCCTGGCTGCTTGATCCCAGGGTTTTTTTTTTTTTTTTTTTTTTTGTGGAACCAGGGATTGAACTCAGGCCCTTGCACTTGCCAGGCAAGCAGTTATTCTACTGAGCTATCTTCCCAGCCCCTATCCCAGGGTTTGAGTGGTCCCTCTCCCAGTGACAATGTGGGCACTTAGTGGTGGACATGGTAATCACAACTGTCGCTCCATACAGTACCTGGAACTGGAGTCCGACAGGACTGATAGAGTCTGGCCCTCCCAGAGATCTTTCTGTCTGCTCCAAACTTAGTTATCATTTGACCTCTGGTGGTTGGTTCAAACTCAGAGCCTTTTGTGCATAATAGCTTTTTTTCAGACAAAAGGCGCCAGGGTCCTGGATGCTGTAGACATGGCTCAGTACCCTGCTCTTCTGCCTTGGCTTCTTTTCTCCTGAGAAAAAAGACTGAAAGGAAGCAGTGGATGAGAGTAGGGGCAGGGCTTAGGGTGACTGTGGAGGGAGACATCAGCGAAATACAAGGGTAGGCCGGTTTCCTGCAGGGATGCAGGGCTAAATTGCTCTTCTACTACTTCTGGAAAATTCTATGCAAAGGTCACAAATAAAATTTTACATTAAATGTGTTCAGGGAGCTTGTTATAATAGCTGCTTAGTATTAATCAATGGAGCAGTGCTATGAAGCATGATTTAAAAATTTAAAAAATGATTATACTTTTATGTTCTCATTGTAGAAGTGAGTTCAAAAGCTTTTAACAACTGAAATGGCATAGGCAGTGGTAATCGAGGTCCAGCACCGGCCCATGAGAATGGACATGAGCCGTGAGTCCATTAGTTCTGCGCAGCCAGACCAGGGTTTTAATCACCTTGTAAATTTCAGCTTGCTCCTTACAGAAAAATTAGAAATGAAGACTGCGCCAGTTGGTAACTTATGCAGTCTTTGAGGTCTCTCCTTTGTGTATATTTACTGTTAGGATAGCTTTAAATCTGGATGAACACTGCCTTGTAGTTAAGAGTTAAAGGGAGTATCTGGTATCAGCTCTGAGCATATCTGGAACACCCTGACGCAGTTGGACAGTCTTCCATGTGCTGAACAGGTCTACTGTTGGTCTCTGTTTTTGGATGTTTATGCTATTTCATATCGTCTATTTACACCCTTATTTATCCTATAGAAAAAAATTCCTAAAATGGAAATTCTGGATCAAAGGGAATTTGTTAACAAAACTAAGCATTTTTTTTCTTTTAGGACAGTTTTAGATTGGTATGACTAGGAAGACAGTAAGGAGAGTTCCTGTAAATCTTGTATCTGTTTTTGCCAGTTATTAACAGTATCATTGTGGCCTTAGTTCATGAACATCTCACATTAGCTTTTGGTTGCTGTACTCCCAAAGCTGAAGAAAACAAAGGAAGATTTAATGGGGCTCCTATTTCAGAGGCTTCTGTCCATGGTTACAGGGCTCCATAGCTCTTAGCCCTGTGATGAGCCCGAGGCATCATGGTGGAAGGGTGGGAGGGGACAGCAGAGCAGTGCATCTCATGGCAGAAAGGAAGCCAAGAGAAAGGGACAGAGCTACAGAGGATACTGTTAATAACTGGCAACTAATTATGAGAAAAATTCCAGATTCCCAATTTGAAATGTTATTTATAGTATCTGGCTTTTCAACATTGTCAAGGTCATCCAAGGCATGGAAAATCTAAAACAGGATCACAGTCCAAAGGTTCCCAGGAGACATGATCAAATGTATCATGGGACCCAATGTGGGATCCTGGGAGAGAAAAAGGACGTTAGGAAAAATATTAAGGAAATCTTAATTTAAAATGGACTTCAGGGCTAGGAAGGTAGCTCAGTGACCTAAGCGCTTGCCGGACCCTTATAAAGGGACCAGACAGACCCTTACAAAGCATCCATGGGTGGAATTAGAGCCATTACAAACCAGTCACCTATCTCGGCATCTCTTAATCTAACGGAGTTGGCAGTCACTGAACTCCACAGTGCCGTAAGCCTCTGACTGTCTAGCCCTTGTTTGCTTCCAGTGGTGGCAGCACTACTCTCTGCAGGGAGCTCAGCTCAGCCCTGAGGCTGCCATCGGCAAACACAAGTGAGGAGATGCGATGGGGAAGTTTACCAGCCCTAGAGTCATTGAGAGGCGCCCAAAATTGACAATGCACGCTTCAAAGGCCTCTGCCTACTGAGGTGCAAGATTGCAAGAACTCCAACAGCAGATGTCACCGAGATCTTCCCATCTAATGACCCTTGCCTTCTGTCCATCCCTATAAAAGGAACACATTTCTCTTTATTTAGGGCAGAAGGTCTTACCATTCTTTGTCTAAATCTAAGCACAATAAATTCAATGCCATATTGCCTTTACTCAAACCTGGTGGTTTCTGCTGCTTATTACTTTATAGACTTACTGTTATGGTATAGGGTCTCACTATGCAGCTCAGACTCACAGTGATCCTCCTGTATCAGCTTCCCCAGCGCTGGGATTACAGGTGAGTGCTACCACACCTGGTTTTGGTAGCCAGCACAGTGCACCTGGAAAGAGCCTGTTGACATGGCAGGCCCTGCTGTACTGGGGATCGAACCTGGGTCCTTGTGTTTGCCAGGCAAGCACTTAGACCACTGAGCTATCTCCCTTGCCCTGAAGTCCATTTTAAATTAAGATTTCCTTAATGTTTTTCCTAATGTCCCTTTTCTCTCCCAGGATCCCACATTGGGTCCCATGATACATTTGATCATCATGTCTCCCAGGCACCTCTGGACTGTGACCCTGTCTTAGATTTTCCTTGCTTTGGATGACCTTAACAATGTTGAGAAGCCAGATACCATAAATAACATTTCAAATTGGGAATCTGGTATTTTTCTCACAATTAGACAGGGGTGTGAGATAAGTACAGGAGATTCTTTATTATGTTCTCTTTTGTGTGTGTTTAAAATTCCCCATACTTACTGATTTTAAATTTAAAAACTTTAAGTTCAAAATGCAAATAAAAAAACTAGGACAAAGATTTGGAATTTATTGAAAAGTTGAAAGGTTAATATTCACGCTGAAAAACAGCTCTTTGGAAGTGCTGAGGTACCAGGGGACAGCTAATAAAAAAGTGGGTTAGACATGTGGCATGGCAATTTGACAAATGACAAGTGGCTCATAAACACAAGAATTAGATAAAATCATTAATTATTAAAGGAATCAAAGGAGTGACAAGGTATTATTTTTAGATCATTACTGTGTAAGGAGATAACAGGCATGCACTGTTGGCCAGAAATGCAAATTTTCTGATGGGGATTTAGCAATCTGCATCAAAACTCTTTTAAAATATGTGCTGAGTTCCTTGGAGAAGTGGCTGGTTTCAGGTTTTTTTAATTTTTATTTTTTTAAATGTATTTAGTACAGGATCTACTGGCTCTCACTAAGTAGCTTGGACTCATAGGGATCCTATTTTCAGCTTCCCAAGCGCTGGGATTAGAGCTGTGAGCCACCAGCCAGTCTCAGTCCTACCTCAGTGCGCACCCCGGGGGCAGGGCAGGCACCGCATGTGGTGCAGGGATCAAACTCTGGTCCCTGCATCTGCCTAAGCAGGAGCTCTAGTGTGCTGAGCTATCTCACCAGCCCTGGCTGGTCCTAGGACTGGAGCAGAAAATACATGAAATGAACCCAGAGCATTGCACAGTGTAAGAATATGCTAAGAATAAATAAATCAAATAAAATCAAATAGTCTCATAATGAATGGGGTGTCCTAGTGGAGGAGCCAGCTGAAAGAACACCCAAGGACAAAAAACAACTATTTTGAGCAACAAAATAAAACAGTGCTGAATGTTATACTCCACATATAAAATTGATAGCTTGAGTTTGCCCTAATGTAAGGCTCAGCTGAATAAATAAGCAGGAGAAAATGGTCTAACTTCCCCCGCAGACACATTGCAAACAGGGGATGCAAGGCTCCTTGCCCAGGAAGATGGGTCATGGCTTACAGCGACTACCTTAGACACCAGCCCGGTGAGTGAACTAGGCCAACACCAACACTAAATGCCACCTCAGCAGTGCATGCCCTCGACAGGAAGAGATGAGAAATATCATCTACTTATCTCTTAGCTTCAATGATTATCAATTCTACAAACTCAAGTTGATAACCTGGACAATGAGACACACTAAGAGTTAGCTCTTAGAAATGAGTGTGTGTGTTGGCACACGTGTGAATTTAACAGTATATTTTATGTCTGTTTAGTAATTTAAAAGTGAGACTTAGATTGTGAATGTCACTACATTTTTAGAAACACCTTACCTAAGTTTTGAACATATCAATCTACCATTGATTGAAATGGAAAAAAAAGCCACACCCAAACTGGTTCATTATTATAGGGAATTTAAGAAGCATCAAAATAAGATAATATGGAATCAAATAATTCTACTAAAGAATTCAACATGAGTGGGAAGAATGTTTGCAACATATTGATTGCTAATAAGGTATAACCATCAATCCAGTTAATCTTTAACTTCACCTTCTTCGCGGCTGGAACAGAAAAAGCCCCAGGAAGCCCCAGGCCAGAGGATCAGCAAGCGTCAAAGCAGTCAGGCAGCGGGCTTGGCCGGGGCTCAGCCTCCCCCTGGGGCGTGGGGAGCTCCTGCTCCAGGGTACAGCAGTGTCCAAGGAACTCCCCCTCTCCCTCCGGGCGCCCTACGGCAGTTGCGCGACCTGGCCAACGGTCTGCTGGCTGGGTGGGCGCAGGCAGTGGGAAGAGCTCTCCTGCTCCAGCAGCAGGGCCTTTGGCTCCGGGCTGGGGAGCTCGCGTGCGCGTCTCTTCTCCCTGAGACCCGGAACCGGCTGCTCTGGGGTAGGACTGTCCCAGCAAACTCGCCCAGCCGCTGGCGTCCTCGCTGCGGTTCTCCGGTTGCCGCTGTCCACACTGGGACCTGCAACTGGTGCTCCTGCAGATGGCCTCGCAGGCTGGGCGCCTCCCTTCCCGTGCGTCTATGGCTCCAGCCGCTCCTTCTTGTTTGGACCATACTGCATGTCCTGCCGCTGCCTCCCAGGAGTGGGGAAGATGGGTTCGTGGAGGCACAAGATAGGCGATTCTGGATCCTCACCTGGGTTCTGTTCCATGCCTGCCAGATCGCCAGCAGGGGCTGGAATTTCAATCCCACCCTCCAGCTGTAGCTGTAGGCCCCCCGGGCCCGCAAGTGTCAGGGTCACCGTTAATCCTTTTGTTGGCGCAGACTTTGGGAAGGGCCATGAGAACTGTCTCATGTCGCTTTAATAGGACTCCGCATTCTTGGTAACTGCTCCCTTCTTTCTGGTACCGTAAGATGGCCCAGTCTCCTGTACATTTTTAGACCTAAACGTGGAATCAGCTAATTCCCTGGGAAACAATCCAGGCATTAAGTGTGGGCCTTGTTCTGGGATTGTCTTTGCTTCTGGGTTTTTCAGTTGATGGATGTACAAAGCAGGTAATTTTTTAAAGAGAAAAATATGGGTTCAGGCTGTTGTGTTTTATGGCTGGTGTCTAGATGTCTCCCCAAAGTCTTATGCAAAAAGTCATATTAAAAATCATAATTTAGCAAAAAAACTAAATGCAAAAATGTTACCAATGATAAAATCTACATATGTGGAACTTTATTGTACAATTCTTTCTGGTTGAAGCTTTTCAAAATAAAAAGTGGAACAAACAAAAGCCAAACAACAAAACTCAAAGGGGATTATTATAACAATAAGCTGTTTTATTAAACTTATCAGAAAATAATACTCAACATTGTTTCCTCATATTTTAAAATACACATTATAAATACAAACTTTCTTTCCCGCTACTTCTGTCAATTTCAGCTCCTCCTTTAGGCAGATTCATCTGGGTAGACCTTAACTTCTTTTTTTGCCAGTGTCTTTGCATAACAAGGACTCCTGTGCCCCTGGGTGTGAAGTGTTCAAAGCTTTGCAAGTAAGAATTCTGAAAAATTCCCTTTGAAAATGAAAGCCCAAGAATTTCTTTTGAAAGTCAAGCCAAAGCCAAAGGTCTGGATGCCCACACTCTGCCCTCACTGTGGACCCCCAGCCCTGGGCCGTTTCCTGTGTGTCCCGCATACACCATCTCCTGTCACTGCACCGAGTTCCTTGTCTTCCCATCTGTCAAATGAGGATAACTCTGGCTCCAGGAGACAGGAAGGAGTAAATGAACTGCTGGCTGGCCCTGAAGGCACCCTGAGGGAGGGGCCCTGTGAGCAAGGTACATGTGCTTTCAAAGTCCTTTCTCTCTTTAGGTTTCTGGGGTGCCTTGACAATGAAAGCCCCCCCCGGGGGAAATTTCTGGGAGGAAACTGACCAGGGCTGACAAGGTCTGGATCCAAAGGGAGTGGGTGAAGGAGCAAGCAAGCATAGCCAGGAGAAACTAACTGGTCACAAAGAAGAGAGCAGAGGATTCAGCACTCCATTTTTATCTGTTAAGTACTTCAAACAATGTTGTGGTTCCATGGGCTGTATGTATTTTGGACAAAGAAATGAACCAGACTAGAGACGTTGGCCTCCAGTAAACCTGCAAATTCCACCACCATGTATGGTTCATCGCCAAGTTGATGGTTTGACTTAGAAGTTTTCAATTTTAAGATGGTGCACAAGCAAGATCATGCAGGAGAAGCTGTACTTCGAATTTGGGTCTTCCTCTGGGTTGGCGGTGCACAGTGTGTCCTCGCAGAGACGTCAGACAGTGGCAGTCATCCCCACAGTCATGGGATTAACAATGTACACTGGAAGCTTTGATGTTCAGAAGTTTAGGTGTGTTTGCTGTGCTTTTAATGCAAGAAATTTTCAATTTAAAATGAGTTTGTCAAGAGGCAATTCTGTCGTAAATGGAGGAACACCCGTATGTATACAGACAATGTACTATTTTTTTGGTCTTCAGCCTAGACTTCCACCGTGAGCTTCTAACTTTAAATACCCAGCTTCTTCTATGGCTGTTGCCATGGGATCTCAAAGGCATGGTATATCTGTTCCACCATCCAAGACAAGACCAGTGGCTGGAGACCCTCGAGACCTGCCTCTCAACGAAAGCATCAGTTTCCATGTGGAAGCCAGAAGTCATTGCCTCCCCTTCTCCTCTTCGCTCCCAGAGTCAATTCAAACCGAGTCTGGTCAGTTTCACTTCTGTTGCCCTACTGTGTGCATTCTTGCACTATTTCACTCTTTTGCTGTATCCTTAACCCTCGAATCTCCTTACACTGCCTCTGTATATACAGCAGTCCATTGTCACGGAGATCAGACACACATTCCTGGACCACAAACTCAGATGGTGGGAGCCTACTTGCTTTACCTATCTTTCCCTCTTCTCTGCTGTCTGACTTTAATACAACAGAAGAAAAAAAAAAGAAGAAGGGGGTTATTTAGCATCAGATTTGGGGAATACTTTCTTGAAGGAGAGCAGATATCTTGGTTGATTATTACAAATTTAACACTTGGAACTTGGGATCTTGGGAAATGAAACTGGTTCATTCAGCTGCTTGTTTTGCCCTTTTTCCTGATTTGCAAAGCCTTGGAGCTGCATGCACAATAGTGCCTTAGAATGGGTTTTTAGGTTGACATGACAGTGTGAGCTGTCTCTGAAGTCTATTAGTTTTAACTTGTTCGTTGAACCTGGGTAGCAGTTGTGTGACCTGATAAGTCAGTCCTCAAATCCTGATCCTTGGGTGGCACCATAACAGTTTCTTCACCTAAAAAATAGACAGTTCTATGTCCTATGCCTGTCCCCAAGGGACTCTTAAGAATGCATTCACATGTCATGTGTGGACAGGATGATTGTATAGGTTAGTCTTGACCTGAGGTTGTTATGGGAGGGATACAGGATGCTATTCAGAGTTGCAATGCGGGGGGGTGACAGCTGCTGGCTCACCCTGCACAGGTTGGACTACCTACCTTGACATCTTAGCTTTTGCTCTCATCTGGATGAAGGAGAGCAGGGTCACCATGCAACTCAAATAGTTCATGGTGTAAACTTATGAATGAAAATGTTCCCAGATTGTTTCCACTTCATAGATAATCTCAGGTAAGTGGTAGATGCAGTTTTAGAAAGCGCTAACTCATATGTTAGTCCTCTTGCTGTCTGGTAGATTAAAAATGTTAGCTCTCTGAGAGAAATTGCTAAATTGTAGACAAAGCCTGCCCCGAGGGCCCAGGAGACACACTTGCATCTGGATCCCTCCTGGTTCTTTCTCTTCCTCCACTCCTGTCTGCCTGTTTCTCCACTGTTGCATGGGTCTCTTTTTCAGCATGTCTCCCTGTCTGCAGTCTTGTCTTCCCTCCCACGGCTGTCTTGTTCTCTGGGTTCAGGGTGAGTCACAGCTGGGTTCAGGGTGAGTCCCAGCAGGGGCCTGCTTGGTTGGTGCCACCCCCTATCCAGTGAAACCTTCATATGGTGCCTCTGCACCAGGGAGAAGAAAGAGTGAGGGCAGGGAGGCATCCAAAGACATGGGTGCCCGTCCATTTCCCACACAACAGCACACTTTCTGACCGGGTGTATTGGTTCCTTACATAGCTCGCGGACACGCTGGCAGCTGAGGGCAGCTGAGCATCCTCTAATTCAATCCAGCTCTGACACTGTCTACCTGAAGGTGGCGTCAGGCCCCAAGGAGTGAAGGCTCAGTCTCGCCAGGTGCCACGGCACGCCCAGGGTGGTCTCCCCGCTTGGTCAGTGAGGGCTCTCATGACACCTCCTTGGATTTGGTAGGTTTGCTAGAGCAGCACACAGAACCAGGGAAACATGTTACTTGACATTTATTATAGAGCAGGGGTGTGAGCCTGTGACACACTTGTAATTTGTTTTCCTTTTAAGACAAAAAATGTTGATGCAGAGTTGTTTTTTCTAAACTAAAATCTCAGTATTCAGGTTTAATTGCAATGTTGGGATTTGGTGCTAAGGGTCTGGGTTGTAGTTTGGGTGCTTGTCTCTAAGAGGCTTGTCATTGCTTTTGTAGACAAGAATGTTACAAAGGAGGTGGGGAGGGCAAGGCATGGGGAGGGGCGAGAGCCTCCACACCCTTCCATATTTGCCACCCTCCAGGAACCCATGTGTGTTGAGCTACTTGGCATCTCACCCAAACTCTAGCCTCTGGGGTCTTGCGGATACTGCACTCCATAGACAAGACTGATTAGATCATTGGCCATTGGTAGTCAGTTTTATCTTCAGCCTCTCTCCTTTCCCCGGAGGTTGAAGTGCTGAAGAAAGACCAAACCTTCTATGTGTGTCCCAGTCTGTGCTGTGATTGGTCCCCATGCCCAAGTTACATCAGCCCAAGTCACTAGCATACAGAGGACACTCTTACCACTCCAGAGATTCTATGGATTTTAGGAGTTGGAGGTTAGGAAATTTGAAGGAAGGCTAATCATATATTTCAAAATCTTCTGACAGCATTTCAAAAACCAAAATTATTACAAAATTTCCACTATGAAAAAAACACCAATTTTTAAAATTTGTTTTAAGACAGGGTCTCATTATGTAGTATAAGGTGGGCTTGAAATCAGAGCAATCCTCCTGCATCAGCCTCCCAAGTTCTGGGAATACAAGCATGTACCACCATGTCTAGCTAAAACATCAAAAATTTAAACAAAGACAGGGCCAGTAGCCAATCATATTGGAGTCTGAGGCAAAAAAGAAAAATCAGTAATATTGATTCTGCCTTTAATTAAAATATTAGTATTTTATCATAGCTTTGTTTTCATCAAATCTATTACAGAAAGGCTGAAACTGCAAGGCAGCAGCAGTCTCTTCACTACTGGGTGTGTTTCCTTAGCAAGACTGGGCTCTAAAATGAACCATGCCCTGTATGCTGCATGCATAGAGAGAAGACAGCAGCAATGGAGCCCTCACTGGGGAGAGTGAGCTTGATAGTGAAGGAAAAGGCTGGGGGTGGGAGGCGCCCCAGGCGGGAGGGCCTAGCAGGCGATGGATGCAGGCCGAAAGGCCCAGGACCAGAGATCGTGTGGGAAGAGAGACCGTGGCTCTCTTGTGAAGAAAGTGGTGCTCATGCTGTGGAGGTGACAGTGAATTCTTGAGGCTGCCCAGCGGTCACCATGCAGGAGCATCTCACTGAGTGGGTTCCCCGCCCCCGAGGCCTGCGCGACCAGACAGGAGTAAGAACATGGAATCTATGGAAAAACCCATGTCCTGGTTGGTTGGAGCAGAGTCTGGGAGACCCCAGGTCATGGCCCCTTAACAACTGGTGTCTGAGTTCTAGGGGCACTTTGGCACTGCAGCCTTTCTCTCCAGGAGCTCTCCTCCTTGGCATTTCCCTCTGGGGCTCTGTAGCTGGTGGTCTGAGGCTTGGTGTGAGCACACCTGGCCATCCTGTGAGTTAGGAGGGGGCGGCTCTTGGGTGGGGGCTGACAGCTGTCCTTAGATCTGCCTGCTACAGAGCAGGTGGGTTCTGCCTCACACTTCGTCCTTCCTTTTAAGCAGAGTGCAGCTCACACAGATAGAAAAGCAGCCCTGGTGGGTTGGAGGCTGTGGGGCACATGGCCTCCCCAAAGCTTGCTCTGTCATTAGGACCCTGGCTTGCTTGGGGTAGTGTCTGGTGGACCATGGCCCCAAGCAGTCCTTGCCGGTTCCAATGCCCAGCTCACCACCTGCCCTTCCCTTTCCTCTAGCTTGTGTGCTTAGACAGCCCCACGCAGTGCCCTCCTGTCCAGCTCCTGCTTTGCCCTAGAAATGTGGGGACAGTCTCTGTGGTGTTTATGGCCCATTCTAAGAACCTTCTCCCTGACATCCTTGAACACTTTTGCTGGTCCCAGGGAGGGCATATCTTTTCCCACCCTAGACCCTACATGTGCAGGCTCAGATGAGAGTCCAAGGCCACCTGACACACTGTTGAGCCAGGACTATAGTTTGAGGCTCCCCTGAAGACACTGAACCAAGCACTTGGGTACAGGGGGTTTTCTTAGATGAACCTTAAGGGAAGAAAGAGAGAGGGAATGGGACAGAATGAGATTGAAAAGAAGATAAAGCCAGCAATGAGGTAGGACTTTGAAGTCACTCATGGGCAGTGGAGACACTTTCAGGATGGAAGACCAAGGGCTGAGCTCTTACTGGTTCTACCTTCACTGGTTGTCATGGTCCCGGGGACATCAAAGACAGGCAAGGGGGCCACACACAGAGCTAAGAGCTGTGTGCAGGCAGGCCAGCACCAGGTCCGTTGTCACTGCTGTTCAGATTCAATTCAAACACCTCGTTGCTTGTGCCAACTCTGGTTTGTAGTGGCTGCTTGGAAAATAATGTTAAGAGAGATTCTGAGACTAAATCCAGGCTAGTAGGGGAGTGCTTGGTGGGCAGTAACAGTGGCAGAACTACTTTTAGAATTTTGTAAAAAGAGGCAGTTTTTAGACACTGGATTATTTTATGATTTGTCTAAGTAAATCAGTTATCACAACACACTGGTGTGCCTGGCTTGTGGGATTTTTCTGTGAAAGTGAAGAAAGAATCCCCTTACAATGGTCCCCTAGTATGAATTCTTAGTTATTAAGGGTCAAATTGCTTACGGCAAGCAGCTTTATGCTGGGTACTTAGGACCCTTAGGAAATGACTACTTGTCAGAGCTGTCTTTCAGGTCTAGCTGACTTTTGGCTAAAGTCTGCTGCAAGATCCTGCCTCTTCCATTCGCTGGGGCTGAGAAGTTGCTGCCCAGAGGCTGGCTCTTCGGCACTGGCCAGGGTATTTTTTAAATCATCTTCAGATAATCTCAGTCTTCTTGCATACTAAGAAGAGCAACTAATTAGAACACGTAAGCCATGCTGGCTGAGGTGGTACAATCAGCAGTAGCGACAGCATCAAACCCATCCTAGAAAATGACGAACTGAGGTAGTGATTAACTTGCCACCTTTAGCTGTATGAACGAGGTTTGTGGTTGTGTAACAAAATCCAAAATAAAGCAGAAAATTATAGGTAGTAAATAAACCCTGAATGTGGCAATTTTACCTTCAGTAGAGAAAATTTAAAATGGGTTAGAGAGGACTACAAGATAAACCCTGAGAAGACTTCAATGACCACATAGGAAATATAAAGTTCATGTGTTGGTAAATAAGTTTTGATCTACCTAGGTCTTAACCATCCAGCAGAAAAGTATAAAAGTATAAAAATGAAGTATACATCGTGAGCCCATAATATTAAGCTGAGCTGTAAATGGATATGGTCGACAATTTCTTTGAA
>PVKA01000152.1:235077-253159 GCA_004027165.1 Ctenomys sociabilis | reverse complement strand
AGTTGTAGATGTTGGGTATTCTAATCAAATAGAGACTGAGTGACTCAGGCAGCATTCTATCACGGATACACCTCTGGATCTGACTTGGAGCCATTATACATAATGCTGGGGAGATGGCTCGATAGAATAAGCACTTTCCTGGCAAGTGCAAGGGCCTGAGTTCAATCCCCAGTTCTGCCAAAAAAAAAAAAAAAAGGAAAAATGGCAAGTAGTTTTCCAAAGTGGTACTACCAGTTTGCCTTCCCACTAGCCATACAAGCTTCACTTATTCCTCATTATCCCTGATGTGATAATTTTATCTTTTTATTTTAATAATTTGCAGCAGGCTTAGTATATTCTGTTTCTGTGCTTTACCATGTTTGACACCTTTTGTGTATTAACTGGACATCTGGCTATCCTCTTTTGTCAAATGTCCAAGCTTTTGCCATTTTCCTACTGCACTTTCTACACACTGGCTTTTTCTTGTTGTTGCTGTTGTTGTTACAGGGTCTCACTATGCAGCTCAGACTCATAGTGAACTTCCTGTTTCAGCCTCCCCAGTGCTGGGATTACAGGGGTGCACCACCACACCCAACCTCTGGCTGGTTCGGCCTACCCTGGGGCAGGGCTGGTGCAGCATGTGGTGCCAGGGATCAAACTGCAGTCCCTGCACTTGCCTGAGCTTGCCCAAGCAGGTGCTATCTCACCTCCTCACTTTTTCTTTTCTTTTCTTTTCTTTTTTTTTTTGTGGTATGGAGGATTGAACTCAGGACCTTACCCTTGCCAGAAAAACACTTATGGTGCTTAGCTATATCCCCAACCCCTGCCTCTTTTGGGATAAATGCCTTTTTTGTGTTCTGTGGAATGCCTTTTTATACTTTAGAATGTTTTTTTGTTACTTTAATATCTCCTAATTTCACAGTCTTTGGAATCCTGTATTCCAAACCCTTTATTCCATCCAAGATAATGTACAACTCCAGAAATTATATCTATTTACCTTCACATGTAGCTTAATTGAAATTTATTTTTTGAATGGTGACTATGCAAGTCGAGATATCTTTTTTCTCACTTGGATCTTCAGCTGGCTGCTCATGTCAGCTGCACTGGAATCTTCTCTTTGTCATGGGAAGACACCATCAAGAGAAGTTGTATGTGTTGCTCGGTGTTGGTGGTCTCTACTTTAGTTCATGTTTGATGAATGAATCTTTGTTTTAATACCAGACCTTATTAGTTACTATGGTTTTGTAAGATATTTAAGTGTATAAGTCCTTCATCCTTTAAGATTATCTTTGCTATGTTGTGCTTTAATTTTTCTGTATGATTTAGGATCAGTTGGTCAATTTCCACTAAAATTCTGCTGAGATATTGGGCTCTATTAAATTTATTAGTTAATCTTTACAATATTACTTTTTACTCCCTGAAAGAGGTATATCTCATTTGTCTAACTCTTTTAATTTATTTCAATAATTTTTTCTTGTCTTTACAGCTTCTTGTTCAACCTTTGTTAACTTTTCTTAACTGAAATTCTTATAATTAAAATGGAATAATTGTACGTCATTTTTGATTCTTATTGCTCCTGAAATTTAGAAAGGAAGCTTATGTCTCTATAGAGATTCTTATATAGAAAACTTTCACTTTTCAGTCTTAAAAGTTTATCAATAAATTTTTGGATTTTTATATAAAATCATGTCTAATAATTATAATACTCTTCTCCCTCAGTCTTTATGGAATTTTTTTGTTATTGCTCCATCAAGGACCTTAAATGCACAGTAATTACAACTTATGATAATAAATATCTCTCAGGCAGTATCTTACTATTTCACTATAAGGTATTATGTTAGTTATATGTTTCTTTGTAGATCTTTCCATCAGAGTGATCATATTATCTTTGTGGAAGTCTAATAAGTTTTATCTATATTATTTTAGCATCTCTTGAAATCATCTGACTTTTCTGTATTTTCTTCAGTAAAAAGATTGATTTTCAAATGTTAACATTTTCCTTCCAGAATAAGTTTGACTGGGTCAGGATGTATTCTCACTTTTAAGCATTGCTAGACTTGGCTTATAAATGTCTATTTAATGTTTTTCATATAGTTTCTGTAAAAAAGTTGGTTTATGATTTTATTTTCTTGTTACATCCTTTTCAGATTTGAGTACTGAAGTTTGGCTTTCTTTATGAAATACATTTTAAAATGTGAGGGGTGTTCCTCACTGCTTTCCTTGGGCTTACTACAGTATTTCATTTATTTATTTGTTTGTCTTTACATAAACTCTCAGATCTTAGATTTTTTTTCAAACTTTGAGTTTCCTAAAATATGCCTTTAAAACTATTTTCAGATATCATGGCTTCAGCAGCTGATAACAACCTTTAATATGTCAACTCTGTTGCTTTTCTATTTATTTAAAATGTGCTTCATTTTCCTTTTGAATTTTTATTTTAGCTCAAGGATTGGAAGTAACTGCATCATTTTCAGGCATTTGTGAATATCAAATGTCTAGTTAGCTATTTATAACTTCTAGCTTAATTTTCTAATGCTGAAAGAACATCCATCCAATAGATGCTTCAGTCCTTCAAAATACTGCATTATAATCTCTGTCATAGTCAGTTTTATCAAGTTAAGTGTTCCAGGGTCGGGGATATAGTAGTTGCCTAACATGTGTGATGCCCTTGGTTCAGTTCCCAGAATTTAAAGAAGATGAATGCTCCATGTGTACTTGAAATAAATATGAACGTATTATGCATATTGTGTTTTGTCCATCGCTTTTTGTCAAACATATGTTTAATTCTATTTGAGATCATGTTTGCTGTAATTACAATCTGCCATTGTGATTGAGAATTGGTCTTTTTTAGGTTTAATTTTGTCAGTTTTATTTTATGTATATTGATGTTCCATTATGAGTTACCCACATTTTATATTGCAATATTTTCTTGGTAAGTTAACTCCTTTTACAATATGAAATGTCTTTATTTATTTCCAGTAATTTTTCCTGCATTAAAGTCTATTTTGAGAGCTGGCAAGATAGCTCAGTAGACTAAGCACCTGCCTAGGCAAGTGCAGGGACCAGGGTTTGATCTCTAGCACCACATGCAGCTCCGGCTCTGCCCCCAGGTGCACTGTGCAGGCCACCAAGACCAGGCATGGTAATGCATGCCTGTAATCCCAGTGCAGAGGAGGCTGAAGCAGGAGGATCACCATAAGTCTGAGCTGCACAGGGAGACCCTATACTAAATACATTAAAAACAATAAAATAAACTATACTTTGAGTATTATAGAAAGTTTATTTTGATTTTTGCTTTTGTAATATAAATTTATCCCATCCTTTTACTTTTAAATTTTTACCTTTAGTTTTAAGGTGAATCATTGATAGGTAACATATAGTGGGCTTAAAATCCATTCTGATAATCTTTGCATCTTAGAGTATTTTGTTCATGGACTGGTATATAGCTCAGGGGCATAGCACCTGCCTGACAAGTTCAAGATCATGAGTTCAAATCCAAGTACAAAAAAAAGTATTTTATGTACCCTTACTATAGTTACTGTTAGCTATAATTTTGGCTTTAAAACTTTTCCACTTTTTTTCTTTTCTTCTTTTCTTTTGTATCATTTTCAATGACACTATTACACTTTTTCCTTTAGTGATTATCCTAAAGATTTCAGCTTGTGCCTTTGATTTGTTAGAGATTAATAGAAATACCTTTCCTTCTATAAAGGTAAAATGTAGTTAACTGCAGACATGTGCAATGTATTTGCCCTCCTCCCACCTTGCTGAGTTATTATTGTCTTGTATTTTAATTGAAATTTAATTACAACCCTATTATTTATAGAATTAATATTTATTTAGATTTATCCATTATTTCTTCTTTGTTAATCTATGTTTTGTTTCCATTTTTGTCCATCCAAAGTGAATGTGTGTCCATACATATGTGCTTTCATTCATACATATTTTGTCTGAAGAGCTCTCTTTACAATGTATGCGTAAAGCAGGCTGGTGATGCCCACCTGTAATGTCAGGACTCTGGGAGACACAGGCAAGACCATGGCAAGTTCAATTCCAGTCTAGACAATTTAGTGCCTTACTGAAGCCCAGTTTGAAAATAAAAAATAAAAATGGGCTAAAGATGTAGCTTAGTGTGAAGATTCTCCACTAATGCCTGGCATTCCTGCTCTCCATACACACACACACACACACACACACACACACACACACACACACAGGCAAGTTGCATTACAGTACCTCTGCTGGTGAAAAATTCCTGACATGTTGTAGAGATCTGTAAAATTTTTCTTCATCATCATTGGATCGAAAGTTATAGGTCGGTCTTTGTTTTCCTCCAGCTCCTTAAAGGTGGTAACCTATTCTTTTTTTAGCTTCTGTTGTTTCTATCAATCAATCCATTGCCATTGCTGCTGCTGTTCCTTTTATAGTAATAAAAACTGGCAAGTTCCAGCTTAAGTCTGGACAACTTAGTGACTTAGGGAAACCCTGTCTCTATGATAATGATTTGTAATTTTTCTTCTCAAGGCTTTTTTAAGGAACTCTCTGGTCTGCGGCAATGTTAATATAATGTGATTATGTTTTATTTTTGTTGAGAAACAAAGTGCAGTGAGACAGTTTCAAATCAGGTTAGTAGGACAGTTATAATGATTAATACATTGCATATTGCTGTCTTCATAGTAGTTATTCATAGTATAAGATGCAGACATGACATCCTGTCCAAACGCTATCAGTACAATTCTTTCTTCTCATTGAATTAAGAGAAAGTAGCTGTGTATCTATCCTAGCTATTTTGTATATACAGATAAAAAAAATAGTCCTTCACTTATATCCCTTTTTTTTTGTTTAGTTTTGTCAGAAATGAGTATTCTATTGCCATTTAAATATTGTAGGTATGTGAATTCAGCAAAATCATCCAATATAGTCCAGAAGTCCAATCTCTCTCAGCAACACAGATGCAAAAAGCCTCAATAAAATCCTAGCAAATAGAATACAGCAAATCATCAAGATGATTATACACCATGACCATAAAGAATTCATTCCAAGGATGCAAGGATGGTTCAATATATGCAAATCTATAAAGATAATGCAGTGTATCAATAGAGCCAAATCAAAACACCGCATGATCATCTCAATCGATGCAGATAAGGCTTTTGACAGAGCCCAACACTCACTCATGTTCAAAGTACTACAGAAAACTGGAATAGATGGCCTCTACTTCAATCTGATAACAGCCATCTATGACAACCCAATGGCTAACATTAATATGATGTGATTAGGTTTCTTTTTTGGTTAAATTTCTCCAGATCTGTAATCCATCTTGGTATATGGCTCATAGATTTTGCGAATTTTTAAAATTCTTTTTTTTTTTTTTTTTTTTTTGTGGAACTGGGGATCGAACTCAGACTCTTGTGCTTGCCAGGGAAGCCCTTATTCTACTGAGCCATCTCGCCAGCCCCTAAACATTTTTATGCAGTAACTTTTTAAATAATTTAGGCTTGTTTTGTTTCAACTTCTCTTATGAGATCCAATTATATATGTATTACACATACTTTTTCAAGGAACCTAGAACATGCAAAATACATATTATGTGTTGGTGTGTTAGCTAAAATATTAATATTCTGTTCAGTGGTGCCTTAGTTGTGGATAAACCCATCTATTGTTTTCTTAGTTTCTATGATTGCAACTTCAGTTATAAAATTAGATTTTTAAAATAAGTGGTGGTTTTCTAAGAAAGTAAACTTTTCCCATTTGCTACTCATTTTCCATAACATCAATTCATTTCAAATTTCTGGCTAATAACACTAATAATTTTATCACTTGTGGATCACTTTGTAATTTTTTTCTCACTTAGATCTTTTTTTATTTTTTACTATGCCATGTGATTTTGATCAAATAGTAAATGTTATATATGAAAAAGTAAGGGGCTGGGGAGATAGCTCAGTAGAATAAGCACTTGCTTGGCAAACAAAAGTGTCTGAGTTTAGTCCCCAGTTCTGCTAAAAAAAAAAGAAAAAGTATAGAGATTCTAGATAAATTTTTGGCTCATAGATGAAGTAACCCTACTAAGTTGATGAGATTAATCCTCTCACTGTTTATAAGACTGAATTTTAATCTTTGCAACCACTTAGGATTTTTCTTACTCCTAGGATGGACTTCTTCAGGTGTCTCAGTAGAAAGCCTGTGGCATTGAGCCATTTTCCTTGTTCTTTTTTTTTTTTTTTTTTTTTTTTTGTGTGTGTGTAGTTCCTGAGCTCAATTTTCTTGATAGTACCAAGACTTTAATTTAGTTCCCTCTAACTTTGGATTGCACTTCCGGCCAGGTTTCTCTGAACTATGTCATTTATGAAGCACTAAATTCCTCCAAATTTGAGCACTTGAGATAGTTTCTGTGTTATTTTATCCCTTGAAATCCTAAATATTTGATGTCCAAACATGTTTCTGTATTCCCAATCTCTCCATTCAGCAGAAAGTTATGTGTAGGGTTGTTTCTGTGAGCAGCTATTTTTGGCCCTTCTCACTCCAGGAGAAATGCCTCCAGGAGAAAATGTAAAAGATCATATCCTGTGTTTCCCCAACCCTCTGGAATCTTGCTGTTTTTGTCCAAGATATCTTGATATATATTTAATATCTACCTGGAATTTAGAGGGGATTATAAGCTTATTTTATTACTCTGAATGAAACCTATGATCTAATATTCGATAGTCTTGATTTCCATTATTACTGTCTATTACGAAATGAAATAGAAAGGAGGGAACATTAAACCTTGGGAGTGATGGGCCTAGGTGTATACTGCACACAAATTTTGCTCACAGTTGGCACTGCACCCCAGGAGCTGAGCCACAAGGAAACCATGTTACCTTTGCTGAAGAGGAACAATGAGGCTTCATTGTGGTTAGTGAGAAATTTTTATATAAAATAAGGAGTTGTGCAATAATAGGATAAGAAGGACTAGTTCATTCCTATATTGGACTCAGAATTTCTTTCACTTGTATCTTGTAAATTTAAAAATAGTTTCTTAGTGAAAGACTTAAGATTTGAAGTGCATGTGTTATACTTACATTTTTTGTATGCAGGGTATTCAGGGTCTCACTACTAGATGGCACTCATAGTGATCCACCTGCTTACAGCCTCCCAAGAGGTGGGATTACAGGCATGCACCACCACGCTCAGTCTCAATTGCCATCTCAGTGCACCCTGGTGGGTGGGGCGGACAAGGCAGGCCCTGAGGATTGAAACCCCAGCCCCTATGCCTGCTTGCAGGTGCTCTAATCCACTGAGCTATTTGGCTGGCCCCTGACTTTGAAGTGATAAAGTAACGCTTACTTATTTTTGAAATTTATTCCAAGTGCTTTACTTTATTGCTCCTCTGATAGCCACTATGTAGAAATTCTATTATCACCACCAACCTAGAGAATTCATAGAAGTGTGTTGGCCTGAACATCACGTTCTCATCTCCCACCCCTCAATGTGACTTCATGTGGATATAGGCCCCCGGGGGAGTAGTAAAGATGAGCGGAGATCACTCAGGGAGAGTCCCTAATGAGGTGGGACTGGTGCCCTACTTAGAAGACCAGAGGAGGGAGCCACCAGGAAATCTCTGTCCTCCACTGTGAGGCCTTCTGCATGCTAGGGTGGGGCTGAGGGAGCGGACCCCTGCACCTTGCAGCCCGGCCTCCAGAGCTGCAAGGGAGTGAGCTCGTGGTCTTCACACCACTGGTCAGTAGTGTGTTGCCATCAGCAGCACAGAAGTAAATCACTCGGGCTCTCTCCTGTAATGAGTCAGGAGGGAACAATCTCTGTACGGGGCTGATTGAGAGATATGGTGTGTGTTTAATAAATGTATTGTGTTGGAAAGCACATTCTCGTGATTCCCCCTCAAAATCCTTTTTCCTTCTTCATGTGCACTTTTGCTGTCTTTCTTGCCACTTTCTGTAGTAGTTCTGGAAAAGACCTCTTTTGTGAGCATCCTTATGAGATATGTTCTGAGATGCCATGTTCACTGCCTCCAAGTGCCATCCACCAGAAAGATGTGCTTGTATAAATACGATGTCCTCATCCGCCTTTTCATGAGATCTGGTACTATGTAGCTGCTGGCTCCTCTCTGAAGTCAAAACAATCAGGAGAAGTGAACATTTTGAATAAATCAGGACATTGTGGCAGCTCCAGAAGCACAGCTGAAGATATGAATGCCAGAAGACTTACAGAGCTGCTTTGGAAGGTGGCAAGCTTGATCGGATCAGTGGTTTGAAGCTAGTGGAGTATTTGGAAAGCAATACTTTTTTTGTGCTTTTCACTGTAATACATTTTTTATACAAATTTAAACATTCACTGTATTTTTATCACACCTCATAAGTCTAATACTCTTTTTCCTTGTTTATGAAAAGTTGTACTGAAGAAGACACTGAAAGCATTTATTTTCTGAGTAATATTTACTCAGAAATGAGATAGAATTGAACTTGAATTGCAGTTTGAGCATTAAAATAAATCTGTTCTTTTGGAGAGCAAAATCAGCTATGCTGGACAAACTCCTGCCCAGATAGTGCAAGCTATTCTGCCAAGCAGGATAGACCAACTGCTCAGGATATGGAAAAGAATTCCATTGTTTCAGTTTGGTTTTCATTCAGGACTGAACAATTTGGGATGCATCTGACCAAGAGCAGCTTGTCTGGACACGAATGTGAATTCACTTAGCTGTCAACATGCTACCGAGGAGTCCAGATTTCTGTCTCAGCCCCGGCACAGGGGTGGCCAAATGCTGTCTCAAGACAAACACTCTCTTTGTCTGGGTTTGAATGTCACTTTTAGTCAGAACTGATCTAACTAAAAATCACTCTGAGGTCTTTCCTCATCGGTGGCTAAAGTAGTTAACAGCAGTGCTAAAACAGAAAGCTCCTTTTCTTAGAGGCTCTGGCCTTGTTCTTTCATGAAGATACTGCTAAAAAACAAGGTCTCTGATACACCTAGACTGTGTTAAGGGCACCTGCTCTGAGCTCACTGGGCTTACCCTCGTCCTCATACTTGCTTAGTTATTTACTAAGCTGTCCTCCCCTCTCAGCAGGTAGTTCCTTGAGGAAAGAGGCTAGCCCTGATCATCTTTGCTTCAGATCTTGGCTAGAATTAATCACATCTGATGCAAATGATTACAGAGTGAACCGTGTGCAAAAAGCATTAGCAGAGTAGAGTAGATGAACGTAAGGACCTTGATCGACCTTTGGGAAGCAAGAGCCTTATGTTATGCAAACACATCAAAGGCACACTCCAGTGCCACTCACTGCCTCCTCGACCGTGTATTTGAGAGGCAAAGCATTCTCATTTCCAGTCTTTTAAAAATGGTATTTAGCCCCACAGAGGCTACAGTGAATTTTCTGGTTCTATTTCTTCTCTCCTTATAATTATTTTGCTATCATTTGTTTTGTCATTAACTTGTAGAAAACCTCTGGTCTGTACGATAATAAAATGTAATGAAATTGACTTCACACTCAAAATCCATTTCTTCCTAAACCTAAGTTTTTTGTAGCCTAAACCTCACTTTTCACAGACATGAGAAATTAGCTTTCAAATCTATTTCCTTGTTGCCCTTTGAAACTCTGCCTTTTCTTTAGTTATAGGCATCAGTTGCCACACTGGAGTTTTATGATTGTTTTAGCAGAAGTATAGAAGTTCATTCAAACTCTTGATTCATTCATATTTTGTTTTACTCCTCCACTTCCTCCTGTAGGAGATACTGTCATCTTGAAAAGGCTTGGAATTATAAGAACTAGCTAGCATCTGGAGAATTTTCAGAGATCAGATCCTGAAGAAAGCTTATTCTAAGTGTAGCTCCAGAGCTCTGCTCCAAGGTCACGCTCTTAGAAAGCCTCCCTTCCCATCCAGAACTTTCCCAAACTAGACTCAGGAGCTGATTTGTTGTGCACTTTCATAACATCTTACTTTTTCCTTCCAAAGCACTCATCTTACACTGGTTGTGTGATGCTCTGGTTCTTTGTCCTACTCCTTACAGGACCGTGTCTGATTCTTGCTGTCTCTTATTCGCACAAGCACTCAGACATTTGGAATGAATGAATGACTCAGTCTCCCCGAGTGAGATAAGAAGCTGGCTGAGACATGCAGGTCATTTGGATATTGTCCACAGAGTCTGGCTCAAACTACAGCACTATGCATTCCAGGCAAAGTGATCCAGATATCCAGAGGCCAGGAAACTATTGAGCCTCAATCACATTGCTCTCTGGCCTTCCCACCCCCCTTCTTACTCTCACAGGCTCTCACATTGTGTGATGTAACAGGTTGGAAACCTAGAATCATAAGCCATGAGAATGGACAATCTTGGGATTTTGCTTTGTTTTATTTTGGTACTGGAGATTGAAGCTAGCACCTCTACCCTGAACTACATCCCTAGCCCCCTTTTTAAATTATTAGAGATAAGGTTGCACATGCTATGTTTAAGCTTTTGATACCACTGCCTTAGTTGGACTGCTAGGATTGCAATAAGCCTGTGCCCATGTACCTGGCTGAGAAGGGACAATTGTGATCGCAAATCCTTGCTCTGCCTTTGCATAGAGCTGAGCAAACTGTCCAAACTTTCACACTTTCTACCTCCAAATACCATGGTGATGGTTCCAGGGGACTCAGGAAAGCAGGCTCCACAAGTACTGACCACTATTAATAACTAGTTGAAGGTTTAAAACAAGTCTGCTGGATAGGAATATATCATCTACCTCCTCATGGCCTCTGTGCCTTTTAATGATAAATTCTTGTCTTTTCCACTTATGATCTATATGATTTTAGATAAGTTATTTGATTTCTTTGTGCAACTGTTGCCTGAATTATAAATTTGGCTGTGCGATGATCTATTTATAGTGACTACAAAATTGAGCTGATATACATACAGATGTTTAAACAGAATTTGGCAGACAGCTCATATAGAACATATTATATGTTGTACTTTATAGTAATAATGATTTTAAAGTAATTAATAATAATGTGTCAGCACAGGATTGTTGTGTGCTCATTGCTTCCTGTAGATTTGATTGATATGGTGCTTTGGTGACACTGTGGGGCATTTCTCAGTCGGGATGCAGAGTTTAATAATTCAGAGCATTCACCATGGCTGGAGTCCTTGGTATTGAGCCAGGCACCTCATAAAACTATAGGAAATAGGGCTAAAATTGGAAGAGTAAGGGGTAAAAAATAAACTTTGTGGGATGGAGTGGGACAACAGTGCTAGTTCAGCTTTATTCTTTGTTTTGCAAAACTGTCTTTTTCATTGTTAGACTTGATTAATTATCCCTGCTGATCAAATGCAAGTTTGTATATTAAGGGAAGAAGAAAGCACATAAACAATCTACTCAAAGTTGAATTTTAAAGTTGTTTACATTCTCCTTCAATCCAGGACTTAAAATTTACTCTCAGGGTTGAAAGTCCTATTAGCTATCAAACAAAGTGGGTGTGGTTCTCTGCCTCTCATGTTTGAGTGTTCCAGGCCACAGTCTTTGATTCAGAGAGACCTGAAAAACCACCTATGTGTGTGAAGGTGCTTTCTCATAGTCATCATGGACACTGATGGCCTTGGGGGCTATGTTCTGGAAAGGATCAGAGCCATCAGAGATGGAGGGACTGGGCCTCAGCTGGTAGAATTTTCTTTTCCTTGGTCAGGAACCAAGTTGTTGGGCAGATTTTGTGTTGTAAACAGAAAACACAAAGAGTATCTCATTATGTAATTGGGAGGTTTTCTATACCTGTGTGCTTTCAGTTGTTTTGGAGGTCATCAGAGAAAGAGAACCAGTAGAAGAGGTAAACAGATGGGTGGGTGGATGGATGAGTAGATGGATGGATGGATGGATGGATGGATGGATGGATGGATGGGTGAATGGACAGATGAATGAATGAGTGGATGGATGAGTGGAAAGATGGATGAGTGGATGAATGGATGGATGGACAGATGAGTGAATGGATGGATGGATAAGTGAATGGGCAGATGAATGAATGAGTGAACTGAAGATGTGAGTCAGACTGACTTTGAACATCTGAGACTTAGAGAGCCAATAGTGTAACTCTCAGCCCATGGCTGAAGGCCCAAGAACCTATGGTGGCTGCCGATGTAAGTCCCAGGCTCTGAAGGTCAAAGAACCTGGGGCTTTGGACCCAGGTCAGAAAGAAAGAGAGAGAGTGAATCTCTTCTTTTCTACCTTTTATTTCTATCTGAGCCCTCAATGGATCAGATGACACTTGACCACAAAGTGAAAGATGTGTAAGCATTAGGTATGATATGTTACCTTGAATGGATTAATACATGCCTTACAGATTAGTAAAGCATCATTCTGGTTTTGTCTGTGGCCAACTGATGTGTAGACTAGCAAACCGAGGGGGGAAGACACACCCAGATGTGGATGGCACCAACCAAGAAGCATGTCTCCTGGATGGAATAGAAAATGAAAGAAGAAGGAACTATTCCCTGACTTGTGGTTTGCACTGTGTGTTGTCTTTGCACAGTGGTCTCCAAGTTCTCTAGCCTTCCCCTGCAGACTTGCACCAAGAATCTTCCAGTGAGACTCCGGGCCTTTGATGTTTGACTGGCACCATGTCCTTGACCCTTCTTGTTCTGAAGTTTTCTTGTGCGGTGTTTTCTTCTCCATTTCATGGCTAAAACAACTGAAGTCAGGGAAATGAAGCAACTTCCTAGGCTCCTGAAACTAGCCAGTAGTAGCTTCGCAGAAGCAGTTATCCATTAGCTTTCTCATCTTTTAGGAAAATAAAACTTTATAACTTGTGTAGTTTCCCTAAAGCTTTGATTGCGAGAGGTAAGCCTTGGCTCATCTGATTTAAGTGAGGGGAAGTTGGGTGCTAACTGATGTCATCAGAACTTGGTGACTCCTTCTCTAGGGCCTTCAGCACGTCTATGTGCTGGTTTCATCTCAGCACCCTTGTGTGATGGCAAGGGTAGCCACCCACTGTCCTTGTGTGACTTCCCATGAGCAGATGATTTCCCACCGAATATGGCAGAGTGTGCTTGGCTGATGTCTGGCCCAGGTTGAGAAGGGCTTGTTTCTAAGCCAGAGCAAAAGTAGTGGGATCTTCTCCAGGAGATGTCACTTCTGGTCCTTGAGAAGAGATTCTGGGCACTTCAGGATGCTGTAGAAGCTCACCTCAACTCTACTTTTCACATACATAAATAAGCTATGCTTTATGTGGAATAGGAACTGTATGACTTCTTTCTCATCTAACCCAGGCATCTGCCTGCATATTTTCAGTCCTCCTCTTATGGTCTTGAATTACTACTTTGTAAACCAATTCCATCTGTTTGCTACCCTCAACAGTATGTAAACCCCCTGCCTAACAACTGGCTCACATCTCACACCTGGTGTTCTCCAGCAGTTCACCTGGCTTGCCTCAGGAACTTTCTGTTTTTTTGGGGGGAGTTCAGGGGTAGCCTTGCTCCAGCCCTACACTTGGGATCCAGCTTCTGCCTCAGCCCCTCACCACATATGAAGACTACAGAATTATTCAAGGTGAATCCGTGAAACTTGTCCAAAAGGAGAGCATTCAGATGGGCATGGTGCTGTGTGCCTGTACACCTAGTACTCTGGGAATCTGAAGCAGGAGGATCACAAGTTCAAACCCAGCTAAGGCAAATTAGCAGAACCTGGTCTTAAAAGAAAAAATAGAAGAACATTCTCTTTAGGATAGTTAATCATTTCTTTGCATGTAGTGTCTATGGAGTGATTATAAAGATGCAAATGATTGCAGAAGAAGAATAATTAGGTACCTTTACACTACAGGCATGGCCTTTGGATATCCTATTTATATGTATGTAGGAAAATTTAAAAAGTGGGGACTCTTCTTTTTTTTTTATATATATATATATTTCACTTGTGTAAGAAGAAATAAACACACAAGGATCTCCCTTTCTACACAGTTGATTTTTCTCCTTTCCCATGTCTAGATCAAGATTCTCAATTATTTTTATTTGTTACTGCATATGTAGAAATGATAACATTATATTTGGAACAATATGAGTATCTGAAAAGAAAGGCAGGGCTGGGGAGATAGCTCGGTGGTCTAAGCGCCTGCCCGGCAATGCAAGGCCCTGGGTGCAATGCCTGGTGCCACGTGCTGTGCCAACCCTAGAACCCCGGGCGCACTGTGCTGTGCTGGCCACAGAAATGGGGCATGGTGGCACATGCATGTAATCCTGGCACTGGGGAACCTGAGCTAGGAGGATCACTAGGAGTCCAAGCTGTGTAAGGAGACCCTGGCTGTAGCTGTGTAGCAAAAACAAATAAGTCAATAAATAAAAGTTTTTAAGGAATTTTTGTAAAAAGGTAGATTGGCACATGCTTAGTGAATAAAGTTGGGGTACCCTTTCATGTGCACCTCTGAATACAATTGTGTTGTTGGGGTCCACCTGGTCTCTGACTTTGTTTTACAAAACCAATTCGCATTTCTTACAAGACTTCTTGGAATCTTGATTTCCCCCACGTGCTGGAATTTAGAGCTTCCTCTTTGCAGCTTTTCTCCTGACCAGTTGCTTTACCTTCAGCGTTTGTTTTTCGATTAAGATTTTTACCTTTAAAAATTTCTTGCGGTTTTGGTCTGAAATGATTTTTCAACCTTGTGGTTCTGGTAACAACTTCCTCCAAAATTTATACTAATCATGTGAAACTGGTTCATAACCCATATGGTGTCTGGAAATGGTTACTTTTTAAATGACTTGATATGAAGTACAGCCATATTTTTGTAGAAAGCTTGTGACCTGTTTTTAATTTACAGCAGTTTGAAGCCATATTGATATTTTTTCTGCTGATATTTCAAATTTCCCTTTACAATAAACATAGTAAGTTGATTAACCTCTTGGCTTCCTTCCCTGTCAAGTGGTAAGAGTTTTATTTACGCAAATGGAATGTCTAGAGTTTAGACATTAATTCTAGATAAAAGCTGAGCTCCAGTGTGGCAGAGAGTTGTACATTACTGAGGTTCTGTGTCAGAAGTTGATAGTCAATGGCTAGTGAAAATTCTGCCTTTGTCGTACTAGCTGGGTGGCCTGAGGCATTTTCTTCAACTTTTGAGGCATGGTTTCCTCATCTATAAAATATTAAAGTGATTTTCCTTCAGCTTACACCCTTGCTAGGAGAACTAAATAAGCTTCTGCAGCTCGGCACCATGCCCAGCTCTTCATAATAAATGCTTCCTAAACAAGAAGTATTACCAACATTGCTACAGTGATAATGTTACTGGTAGTGCAAGTGTAGTGATAATAGTTATCATGTATAACCCTTTTCTCTACAGTGCATCTAAACCTACTGAAAGGCTTTTTCAGTTCACACATACCTACAAGTCCTATTGTCTTTGTCTGTTCCGTTGCTTCATTTACTATTTTTTAAAAGTCCTTAGTGTCAGGGTCTTTGGTAAGTACCACAGATGGCTCACCCTTCTAGAATTTGTAGCTTCAGACCTCATCAGGCTGGGAGTTGCATTGAGGAATCATAGAGATGCACAGTTGCAGCTGTGGAAAGTACTTCGAAGGAAAGGTGCACAGTACCAGGGCGGGTGTGGAGACAGCTCTGGACATGGAGCTGATAGTTGGTGAGCGACACCTTGGCCAGGTGAAGTGGCTCATGCAGATGCCCTAGAGGAGGCAGTGTGGCTTCCCTTGGAACCAAGGAGGCTAGTGTGAGGAGCCACATTGAGAGGGTGGCTGAGGAGCAGGGTTCTTGGGAGGCTGCAGGAGCCAGGCCCCTGGGTGATCCTGGGATGCCAGTGAACTTTGGCCTTCCCCACAACACCCTTTCCACCACTCCTCTTACCAGGCTCAAAGTGCACAAGCAGGCTGCTGATTGGTTCAGAAAGAGGTCTGAGGGTAGGCACAGCTTCTAGTTTCCTGATAGGTCAACTTCCCCAGTGCACTTTAGATCTCTTCTGAAGCAGATTTCCTCAGATCTAGCTCAGACCTCCCTAAACCTCAGAATTCTCAGCTACTAAAGCCAGAAATAAGCTTGTTGTGAAGCTGCACCTTCCAGGGAGGAGTATCTGTGTGCTCTAGAGTCATTGTTTTTGTATGGGTGTGATTTTCTGCATGTTAGGAGTCCTAGCTGCAGAAGGAGCATGACTCAGCAACACATATGTAGAGGACTATGCTGTCTTATAGCTTTGCTGCTTGCTGTAGCAGGAAGAAGCTGGGTTGCTTTGTGTGGGGAGCTTAGGAAAGCAACACCCACCCCACACCTGATAAATCAGTGCTGCAAAGTAGAAGGAGGACAGTAAGAAATGAACACGCTCCTATTTCTTAAGTACATATATGTGGACATATATATACATACAATGTATGTGTGAAGAACTATTTTTCCTTACCTTTTATTGATGAATGTCCTAATCTTTTATTTATAAAATGATGTTGCCAAAAGATGGTAGCTTTAGTTTTGTAATGATTGATCTAAGAAGAATTAAAATGCTGATTCTATGTTAATTACAGTTTTTCTTTTCACACCCTAGAATTCCAAAAAATCTCAGAATTTCCTGCTTTTTTGGGCTGGAAGTTTCCTTGGAAAATTTGTATGAAAAACTATGTTTTGAGAGAGAATGCTAATTCTCTGAAGGGAATGTTTTCCTTTCTTTACCTTTTTAAGGTATTTTTAAAATAGTAATCAATAGTTTTTGTCATTCATTTCAAATACCTAAATTCTGTTTTCTGTTTTGCAAACTTTCTCCCAAGGCTTTCTTCTTTAATAACACTGTGTGGCTTGGGTCTAGTTGTCCCCCCAAAGCCTCATGGAGTTATTGGGGTGGTTTCTTGAGTTTGTGACTAATTCGTGATCCAATGCTGGGATTATGGGTGTGCATGCTACACCCACACTTGGATGGATAGCCTGACTACAGTATAAGGAGAGGAGAGAGGCTGGCTAGGTGCAGCAGCTGCTACTCCTTCTCCCTTTGCTCTTTGCTGTTTTCTACCACCTTGAACTGCTGCCCTCTGCCATGTGCCACTCCGCCTTAGAGCCAACTGAGTATGGACTAAAATCTCTGTGAACTGAGCTAAATAAACCTCTCCTTCCTTGATTATTGCTGTTGAGTATTTTGTCCCAGTAATAAAGAAAAGTAACTGAGCCAAACACTAATAACTAACATTTTGTATGTACCAAGTCCTTGGCACAGGTCCTACTATTCAGTCCCAAAATAAAGCCTTCTTAAAGCTTTTCCATATTTTAGATGAGAATACTGAGGCTTAGGGAGGTTTAGCATGCTTAGAAGTGTCACTTAGCTAGTGTCAAGGATTCAGGCCTAGGTCCAACTCCTTATGTATTCTATCATTTTGAGCTGTTCTCCAGAGATTAAAGCAAAAAATGTTCTCTAAATGTTCACATTTAAATGCACTGGAATCTATTACGTAAAAATTCCTTTGGAAGTGGGACTTTCAAAACCCTCTTCCTACCCCACCAGAAGACAGCTGAGGATGTATTTTAACATGCAGAGATATTGAGTCTAATGCATTCCAATGGGTAAGTCTGTATAGTGAAGTGGATGGTCTTAAAAAAACAAACAATATCATCATGAATCATGTGAAAGCCTGTGAACATGAGTCAGATGCTTCTGTAGCAATAATTGCAATAGATCAGTCAGTGGGCTCTCGTCAGGACCAATTGAGAACAGTGTAGATCAGGGGTAAGTGAATCCTACTGTAGATGTGGTGCTCTTGCTTGGCTTACACTGGACGGAGAATGTTTGAAAAATAGATCGGGTCTAGAGCAGAAATCACATTGGAGGTCACTGCATTATAATGGTCCTGGCTCCTGAAGGTGTATTGGTAGACTAGGACTCCTTAATCTCCTGAGCTGCTCTGACAAAATGCCACGAGCTGGGTAGTTTATCAGTAGCAGAACTTTATTTCTCACCATCCTGAGGGCTGGAAGTCAAAAGATCAAGGCCCTGGTATGGTCAGGTTATGGAGAATAGCCTATAGCCTCTTATGGCTTTCAGGCTGCTAGATTTTTGCTGCATCCTTATGAGAGGGCAGCTCCCTAGGGCTGCTTTTTTTTTTTTTTTTTTTTTTTTTTTTTTTTTTTTTTTTTTTTTTTTTTTTTTTTTTTTTTTTTTTTTTTTTTTTTTTTTTTTT
>PVKA01000152.1:166990-234977 GCA_004027165.1 Ctenomys sociabilis | reverse complement strand
CTCCCAAAAGCCATATCTCCTCAGATGACCACATAAATTAGGTGACATGTCAACGTTTTCAAGGAACATTTCAACATTTTGAATGGACATTATACACATTCAGCCCAGAGAGCTGGTTAACAGCCCACTTAAGGTTGAGAGCACTGCCCACTGGACTATTGAGAATCTCAGTGCATGTAGCCTTGTCATCAATGATTGAAGCCTTCTTGAATCTCAATTTAGGTGAATGTATACCCCAGGCAGCCCTTTGTCTTTAGACCTCAAAAGGTACAAGAAGGTTGTACATTATGTTTAAGGTAGAATGTGGCTACTGCTTTGGACAGGTTACATCCTTCTTGGATATCTATTTCACCTCTATGGTAGCTCGATGGTCACTCAGCACTCGTAGTTTTTGGGCATTTTCAATCAGATCTGCCAAAATGCAGCAAACTTTTAGCCCAATCATGATCAGCAAGTTATCCCATTTTAGGTACCCACCGATTCTGAGTCCTTTTGTTCCTTTAGACATTACAGTACCAGTTCTTTAAGATGCTATGAGTGCTCTGTACTGTTAAAACATCTCCTCTGTGAGCCCATTCATAAAATATTTTATAACCATATTTGTACACTTACTAGGAAATGAAATACTCTGTATTTACCAAAAGGATATGCTATTAGTATATGGGACTTTTGTACTGGGATCTACTTTATAGAGATCTACTGTCCAGGACAGAGGCATCCATCTATTCTCAAATTTCCTAATAAAATGGAAAGGGAAGCAATTCTCCCTAACTCATTACCAAAGACAAGTATTAATATGATACCAAAACCACAAAAAGACCCAACCAAAAAAGACACCTATAGGCCAATCTCCTTAATGAATATAGATGCAAAATCCTCAATAATATAGTAGCAAACAGAACATAGCAAAACATCAAGGATATTATACATCAAGACCAAATAGGATTCATCTGAGGAATGCAGGGTTGATTCACTATATGCAAATCAAGAAATGATATATGTAATGTCAATAGAGCTGGGGGGGGAATCACACAGTCATCACAATAAATGCAAAAAAGTTTTTGCTAAAATCCAACATTCATTCATGATAAAAGTCCTACAGAAAATCAGGATAGATTTTTTTTTTTTTTTTTTTTTTTGGCAGAACCGGGGATTGAACTCAGACCCTTGCACTTGCCAGGGAAGCACTTATTCCACTGAGCCATGTCCCTGGCCCAGCCAGATAGATATTCTTCACCTCAATCTGATAAAAGCCATTTATGACAATCTAATCACTAGCATTATGCTACATGTACAAAAACTGAAAGCTTTCTCTTTAAAATCAAGAACAAGACAAGGATGTCCACTGCCACTACTCCTATTCAGTATGGTTCTAACATTAGCCAGAACAGTTAGATAAAGGAGAGAAAATGAATAAAAATAGGAAAGAATTGAAATTATTATTTTCAGATGACATAACAGGCTACACAGAAGACCCCAAAATCTCCACCAAAAGACTTTTGGATTTCATAACCAAAATCAGTAGCATAGCTGGACATAATGTCGACATTCAAAAATCAATAACGTTTCTAAGGGCCGGTGAGATAGTTCAGCCAATCAGGTTCCTAGGCAAGCGCAGGGACTGGCGTTTGAACCCTGGCAGCACATGTTCCACAGGCCTCGCCCCCAGCCATGCTGAGCTGGCTCTAAGTCCAGGCATGGTGGCACATGCCTGTAGTACCAGCACTGGGGAGGCTGAAACCAAGAGGATCGCTATGTGTCCAAGCTGCGTAGTAAGGCCCTATAACAAATACATAAAAAAAAAAAAAAATCAATAACATATCGTTATACACAAACAACAGATATACTGAGAGAGAAATTAAGAAAACTACATTTTACAGCAGCATCCAAATTAAATGAGATACTTAGGAATCAATCTGTCAAAGAAAGTAAAAGATCTATTTAGTGAAAATTACTCTGAAAAAAAACATTGGTTGCAGAGGATATCAGAGATATCCTTGCTTAGGGATAGGAAGAACCATCATTGTCAAAATGGCCATACTGCCAAAACTGTTATATAGATCAATGCAATCTTGATCAAAAACTATTAGCGTACCTCACAAATCTAGTGAAGAGATTCCTAAAATTCATCTGGAAACAGAAGAGATCAAAAGTAGCAAAAGCAATCTTGGGCAATGAAGCCAAGGCAGGAGGCATCATAATCCCTGACTTGGAATTATACTACAAAGCTACTGTGGTAAAATCTGCATGGTACTAGTGAAAAAAACTGATCTGAGGTTCAATGGAACAGATTAGAAGATGCAGACATAACTACAAATATACCCAGCCACCTAATCTTTGACAGAGGAGCCAGACATGTTCACTGGGAGAAAGATAGCCTCGATAATAAATGCCGCTGAAAATCTAGCTCTCCTCATGGCAGAGAGTAAAATTAGACCCATGTGTATCACCCTGCACTGAACTAAGGCCAAAATTACTTGCTGTTGACATTAATAGGTTCCAGCTTATTTGTCACCAGCCTCGTTTCATCTTACATAACCAGAGAAATCACAAGGACTTGGTTTCTAAATCTACCACATTTTCTTTTAAAATATTTATGCATTTAATTTCCACTTGTAGGCGGACAGAAATTCCTTTTTCAGAAGTGGCTGATTTCTTTTAGATTGAAAGAGGAAGAGAAAATATAAGTCTGTGGAGTCATTGGACTATCTATTAGATGGAACTGATGTAAAGATGGTGGCAAAGGGTGGTGACTCACTTACTGCAGCTGGTGATGGGGGGTACGGCACTGCCCAGCCGACCTTTCTAGCCCCTCTTCCTGGAACTATTGACTCCTTGAAATGGGGCTGATGTGACTGAAGCAGTGACTCTTTAATTTAACGTTAATGGATTAAATGTAAGATGTTACAGGTTATGTGTAGATATTCTCCCAAAGCCTCACGAGGTCATAGTTGGAACTCTACAGAGGTGGCTGGATCTCGAGTGTGTGATGCTAGGACCAAGGATGTGATGCTGAAAGTGAGTGCTAATTGCTCTAAAGGGGATGGGGGTGGGCTCCTGGATAGAATACGAGGGACGGAAAGGGGGATGCTACAGTGGCTTGCTGCTTGCTGTTTTGGTGCTCTACTGCCTTCTGCCATGGGATATTTCTCCTCTGTGATTCCCCCAAGGCTTGCCACCACTAAAACTTCTACAAACTGTGAGCTAAATAACTGTGAGCTCTCCTCATTTAACTTTGGGTATCAGGTATTTTTCTCTCAAAATCTAGAAAAGTAACTAAGACATTCAGTTTGAACAGTGGCTACTATAAGGGATGAAGCAGGCTGCAGACTTGATAGGAAGAAAAGCCATCTCTGGGGAGCCAGCAGGGTTGAGTGCCCCTTTCCTGTGCTATAAGACCAAAGGTTCCATTTGTGAACTGCACCATTGCCTGTAAAATAAAAGAGAATCTCAATGCTTTCCTTAGATTCTCTTCCCTTACTCATAAGCCCTGGCAGGCCTGTCTCTTATTCCTTCAATTTATTTACTCCGTCTTTGCTATCATTGCTGGTGTTGCTTTCAGAAACCCTCCCAATAGCTTCTGATAGGCTTCTGACCCTCAATTCTGCGGCCCTGTAATTCATCCTGTACTGCCATGCTTCTTCTAAATTAAAATCTACAGTTTTCTCCACATAAGGCTCAAGCTTCTAAGCTTCATTGAACCCACTGGCAGCTTTGTGCTCAGTTATAGAAGTCTGCCTATTTCAGTGCCAGCCTAACATAAGCTTTGCTAATGAGGTTTTTATTTTGAATCCCATGTGGCATGCATGGTCTTTTTAATATTTAGGGCTTTTAAAGAATCTGCCCCTTTATACTCCTAGGAGAGTGAGCATGCTGGGGCACACAAGCACTCTATGCTTGACAAGTTAGACAGCTGCAGGCCACAGCTCCTCCCCCACCACCTCTGCAGCCTCACCTGGAGCCCATCCCCTGCCTCCTCCTCCTTTACCTGGTTGTTAAAGGCTGAGCTTGGATAGCCCCTCCTGTAACAATCTTTTGCAAGAATGCATTGGTCTCTAAGCTGTGGTATGATTTGGGTGGGGGGTCTGACAGAAGGGGGCTGTCTTGTGGTGTCCATTTAGCTGTTGGTTTCTATGATTAGAAACAAGGCACCCTAAGGGCAGTGGCCAGCCCTGGTTTATTCCTTCATACCCAGGGCCTTGGTCAGTTTTTGTTGAATGAACTCATCTGAGAGTGGGTAGTGTCATGAAAATTCTCCAGACTACTAATCCATGACCAAAAAGAAAAGAAAAGAAAAAAAGAAAATGCCAACAGAACCAAACCAGTTCCCTCATACAGGTTGTATACCTTTCTTGGAACTGCATACTGTGATCACTGGGCTACTGTTATTTTATTTGTTGACATTTCCCCAATTTGCTACCTGACTTTTGACTTTTGCATTTAGCTGGCTAACACCAGTTCCATAGAAGCCACTTTATTATTTTAAATTTATTTTTTATTAGTACCTGTGTGCAGTGTATCATGATTACATGAATGCACACCTTGTGTCATGCACATGCATGTTTATGTGGTACATTAGTGCCTGTGTGTAACACATTGTAATGTTAAGTAAATAAATTAGACACCAAAGGTCACGTATTGCATGACTTCTGTTATATAAGAAGCCCAATAATTTAAAGAGCAAGATAGATTAATAGGTCACAGGGAGGTGGACATTTTGCAAATAGGAAACAAATGAGACGTTACCTCAGAAGCACCACTTGGATATTATTCATTCAATTGATAAACAGTTGGAATGTGTTATAAATCAGGAATTGCTCTTGGTGCTAGAAAGCTGGTGATAAAAACTTGGGCTACAACTTACAAGGTTCCTCTCTGCTCTCTTGAGTGCTCGTACAAGAGGATAACCAGTCAGGATTCACAGTATTTCTAGTGAAGCTGCAGGCAGTCGTGGGCGTCTTGGGGCTGATATGCAACAGGTCTGCTCCTCAGTATCAGTGCCTTTAATGCAAGGAGCAGGATGAGACCCTCCATTAAGGTCAGGTATACTCAGGGGACTGAGGCGCAGAGGGTCAGTAAATCCCCCAAGGTCACAAGCAGTAGATCAGAGTTTGAAACCAGGTACCTAGTCCCAGTCTGTGGTAGGACCAGTGTTCTCTAAACTATGGCTTCCTGGGGGCTGATTTTGGTTTAATGATCAGGGAAGAGTTCTCTGAGTGGGTGAATCCAGCTTTGCAGAGATGGGGCTTGCAGTGCTCCCACTAGAGAAAGCCAGAAACAGGTTGAGCAAGTTTGAAGAAGAGCAGAAAGGCCTGCCTGCTGCCTGAGGGTGGGCTTAGTGGTGAGAGGCAAAACCCGGAGAGTGCATGGGCAGCCCCGATTTCTCATTTGCACTAGGAGATGCAATGTGTTTGCAGCCTGCATGTGGAGTAGCAGCCCTCACTGAAATAAATTGCTGGAGAGAAAAGGCCCAGTGATACCCACAGTCTTGGTTGTTGATGGATAATTGTAAGATACTGGCTGTCATCCCCATTCACATACCATCTTTGTGTTGGTGGGAAAATCAAAAGAAGGCTCCTTTTCCTTTTGGTAGATGTTAAAGAAGTCCACATCTTGCTGCTGATTTTCTTAATGTGACCATGGGAGCCACTGAGAGGGAGCCTGAGATCTTGCCTTTCAGGGAAAATCAGGACAGCAGAAGCAATTCCCTTTAAAATGCTGCACATTAAAGTACCAGAATAGGGTCTGGAGTGATTTGGAGCTAGAGAGGCTTGCATGTTCAGGGCCAGGATGGAGCTGCCTGTGTGTGGAAGGGCTTGATTTGTGCTCCAATGAGATCCCTCCCAAACACCTAGCTGTTCCTCTGTGCTGGTAACCTGGAAGCCTAGCTGTGCTTACTTTGTTGCGACCCAGTTTATGCCATGATATCGGGCACCCTGGGCCCTGTGACATTTTGCAAGACATAAAAGGATGTGTGACAGCCTGATCTACAACCATGATAGGGGATGGCAGTGAGCCAGTTCAGCAAGAAAGCCACTCCTCATCTTCCTGCCACCTCTGCTGTATGGGGGGGGGACACTCACGTGAGGGGTGTATGGGCTAAAGAAGTCTAAGAGCCCCAGGAACTTGGACACCCCCCTACTCATTTATCCCCGCTGTTATGTGGGCATGAGTTCACAGAGTATGCACTGGCCCACATCTTCTCTTATTTATGGCTTTCCAAAGCTAAATCTGGATGGAGGGCATTACTTTAATTCAATGCACACAGTTCTTTGCTATTTTTGCCCATAGGCTTGCCTCCCACCCTCCCTCACCCCCAGCATGTGTGTGGAGTGGCAGTTTGGATGCCACAGACGGTGAGCCAGGCTCACAGCACACAAATGTTTACCCACTTGCAGGCTCTGTAGTTTGTTTCTGCATGAAGGCCCCAAGAACTTGCAGACTCACAGGCTTTACAAGGTTAAACAAACACTGCTTCTGGTCCAACCTTCTAAGAAAGCTATTTATCTGCCTGCCTGCTCTTCGCAGTGACCATGCATGGATTTCTTAGCGTAGGCTTTTTACCCACCAGATATGCTTTTTGGATTCTATCTCCCAATGTAATACTTAAAGGAGAAGTCTATGTTATTCTCATGTTAGAGATTAGAAAACTAAGTCCAAAGGACAGGATACAAATGGTCCATACTTGATATTAAAGAATAGAGTCAGAATTTGTATCTAGATCCAAACTCTTTAAATCCAACTTATTTTTCCTTCACTCAATCTAGCACCTTCCTACCTACTTTCAATTTTTTTATTTAATAATTACATTTGCAAGAGATAGATTCCTGTTGGGTGATTTGGCAGATGTGAAAGGTGGAAAAAGAAATGGCTCAGTGATCCAGGTATCTCTTGCACAACAAATACATCCAATATAGACTTGGTCAGAGCCAAAGTCATGGAGCCAGCCACCTATAGGCACCAGGCTAGTAATGTAAGTGAGGACAGGGGAGGAGTGAAGGCTTTGACCTGGAGACTTTGTGCTACATAAGGGGAAGCCATTTTCTCCCTGCTGCCCTGATCTTGCAAAACAGAATCTTGGGATTTCTTGAACCCTGAAAGAAATGACAATATATTGGGTTCAAATTGATATAGGGGAATGGAACTCCCAAACTGAAAGGTACTTGAAACCAGTATGTGTTCTTCAAAACCAAAGAATGCATTTCTAGGAACAATGGAGGTTAAGAGTAGAATATATTTAATGGGGGAAAGAGCTTGTGTCTGAGAGAGGGACAGAAGGGGACTCAAGTGGGTTGCCAAGGAACCTGTCTTTTTCCAGGGATCTTTACAGAGCAAATACCATGAGGTGAAGTGGGTCTAAGGTGGGAAACATGGGAACTTGTACATGAGGTGGGACAAAACTCTGGTCCATCAATAAGATTAACTGCTCAGGTAAAATTAAGTTGGGATCAAATGGGAAAGTGAGTCATATAGCAAGTGTAGTCATTCAGGGCATGAATACAAAGCATGGGCTTTCCTATAGGGGTTGGGTAACTGACCTCCTGGATTCTTCAAGGTGGCTGATACCTATTTAGAATAGCAAGCCCTGATGCCCACCCTAGGGAGGTATGTGGCTGCATTTGTTTACTCTTTTGTCCTGAGGTCTGGCCCACAGTGGAGTGCCTATCTCTCCCACAGTGCAAAGCAAGATCATCTTGTGTTCCATGTTGTCTCCTTGAAGGACTAGCCCTGGCTGACTGCCATGCATCAGTGGCATGGCAGAGTAACAGAAACAAAGGTGGGGGAAGCCGTTATTAACTCTGAGGACATGCAGAGGATTGGGGCAGGGTGATGGGGAGATCCTCTGACTTGAGACTGGAAGGCTGAGACTTTATGGGCTTTGGTAGTAGCAGGTTCTGTAGCACAAAAGCTGCTGATTGGAGGCTCTCTTGTGTGGGTGGGAAAGGTAAAAGGAAGTTGTATCCAGGGCTGGAGTAGGGCAGGAGGAGGAAGTGGTTACTGGGAAGATAAGTTACTGTTTTGGGGATTCAGCCATGTTGAATCAGGGCCGTGATAATTTAGCCATTTGAACTTGGGCTGGAACCTATCACCTATAATATTTCTGTCTAACTCAGGGTATCTACAACAAAATTATTACATGGGGAAAGTGTTAACAGAGAAAAACAAGGAAAGGTTATGGAGGGCCAAGTTAGGCCTACAGGCATAAACCTGTAGAATCTATTCTAGAAGATTGGTTTTCAAACCCTAGAAATTTGAATTCTGAAAGTCACTGGTTCCAGGTTTGCATCTTTACATTTTGTGTTCAGCCAGGTGAATTTAGGCTGTGAGGGCCCTAACTGGGCCCAGATGCTGCTTAGCACCATCCAGCGCTTGTGTTGCTAAGTGTGTCCCAGACTTCTGGAGGGAGCTCGCTTTCTTGTGCAGAAGTTTTATGTTGTATCACAGTGATTTATTCACACATCTTGCCCAATGGAAAAATTAACAGAATTTCAAGTGAAGACAGGCCCTTCTTAAATCAAAAAAATTAAGGACTTACATTGAAGAAACTTAAATATAAAATTTAATTTCTTGTCTATTTTTTCATTAAGCAGGCTAAGAAAAAAATCTGGGTGCTAGGTAACAAGGTTCTGTTACTAATATATTCTGAAGGTTTCAACTTTGTTGTTCTCCTGTTTGCTTCCTCTGTAAAATCAGGAAAATGAACTACACAATTGCCAATATCCCATAATCCTATGATTATTTTCCTTGGCTTTACTTTAAGGTTGGGGATACAGAGAGACAAGAGAAAACAAATAAGTGAGGATAACTGGGACCAACCCTTTCCAGCACGGTGGTTATCTGCAGTTCTTCCCTGAGTGAGCTTGGGAGTCCAGTCGCCGCTCATCAGGCCCCTCTGTGCAGCTTTCCAATGGGTTGATGCCACGTGGCATACACTCCATGCCTCTCTTAACAGCTGCCTACTGGTGTGGCTTCCAGGTCCTGTTGTCTGTTTAGCAAATGAATGCTGTCAGTTCCAAGGGAGGCAGGACAGGGAGGGTAGGAGAGTTTGACATAACCCATCACCACGACAGAAACAAATAGAAACATCTGTCTTCCTGATGGTGTGCATCAGCAGGCAGCAGCCTGGGAATGGAGGAGCATGATTTATTCCAAAAAAAGATTGCTCTACTATCTTGCAAATGTAACAGACATGATTTGTGCAGCTTCAGCGGAGATGCAGGATGTGTGTCAACCGTTCCTTCTTGGAAAGTCACTATTTGCAGCCAACATCTAGTGAAAGTCAACCACACAAGTCCCTTTCTATCCACACTTAGAAGCTAAATGCTGGAAGTTAAATAGCGAGAGATACCAGAAGTCAGTTGATCATTGATGAACAGATTGCATAGTCAGAGATTTGATAGCAAGAGTTATGAATTTTGTAGCTGAATGTAATTTAGCTGAATTAATATGACAGAGTTTTAAACTTCAGGCTTGCATAGTTGTATTTGTGATCTTTGGGCTTTTCAAAAGCAATCTGAGGCAAAGAAAGCATAGGAAAACTTGACAAACTAGACATTAGGCAGTGTGCTCACTATATAAATTCCTATTGTCTAAATTTGTGTTTTATTTCACAATAATGCCAGACATAAAATAAAGTGTTAGATGATTACCTCCCTCCCCTCCCATGCAGGGGCCCAGCCAGTTTCCTGTAACAGAGATGGGTTCTTGAGGCTTTTCCCTTCAAAACCTCAGCTGTTCCTCATTGTATAAGAGTTCAAATATTACCCTAGAGGTGGTCTGCCTTTTCTCCTTACTGCCACTGGTCTTTATGTCTTACCCCATTCATGCAGTATGATTTGAATGTCATGCCAAAGCCTCTGAGTCCAAAAGATGCAGAATCAAATATTTTATCTCTGCTTTGCCAAGGATTTATAGTACAAAGAAGGGAGGAGGAATTAGGGAAATAATACCCACTTTTGATAAGTATGTGATTAAGGGGAGCATGATCTGGAGGCTGACGGTTTCTGCAGATCAGGATGATGAATTGGGAAAGGCATATTTCCTGTTAACTGGTTGGAAGTCAACTGTAGAATGGTTTCTTACGCATGGGCATCCATGTCTTCCTTGATTTTATTTCTCTTAGCACCAAGCATGTTGCCTTATTTGTAGAGCTGATTCTATAAATAGATACAAAGCATCTATCACATGCCAGACATGTAACATACAAAATGAGCAAATTGAGCACCAGTCCAGTCTATGTAGCTGCCAGGAGAAATGTGGGAAGGCAGCTCCAGAATGGGCTACCGAGTACTAACAAGGACCTTTGCTAACTAACTGAGGTAGAAAATGACAAGGTTTGTGTTATGGTTTGTGTCCAATTATCCCCCCAAAGCCTCATGCATGGGATGCGGGCTTTTAGCGTTGGTGATTAATTCATGATCCAATGCTGGGATTATGGGTGTGAGTGTTGCACCCACCTCTGGAGTAGATTGCCTGGATGTAATATAAGGAAGGAAGAGAGGCTGGCTCTCTGCCACTACCACTGTTCCTCCTATTTTGCTCTTGCTGTTTTGCTGTTTAATGCTACCCTCTGCCGTGTGCCACTCTGCCTTGGAACCAACCAAGAATGGACTGAAACCTCCAGAAACTGTGAGACAAATAAACCTTTCCTTCCTTAATTTTGCATGTCAGGTATTCTGTCCCAGCAAAAGTAACTGAGATCATTTGTTTTATGTTGATATGGTGGTTTGAAGTGGCAGCCTTTGGGGAAAATGCTAAATAAAGCAAAATTTCCTAGTGTAAGCTCTTCCTAAGCAGAGGAAACAGAAAGCACAAAGACTGAGATGAGAGCTGGTTTTCCTGTTTATGGAACAGCAATGGAGCCAGTGTAGCTGGAACACAGTTAAAAATAAATAAAAAAAGGTAAGAAAGAAGATGCTCCAGAGCCTACTGGTAGCTAGATTTTGATGGGACTGCAAAGTATCTTGAAATCTCTGCTTGCCAAGAATTCATTTTGCAGTAGCACAGCATGAAGATGACCTATTAAAGTGATGCTTTAGAAAAACAACCATGGAACAAAAATAGAGACTGTCAAGAGGGAGCCAAGCTAGGAGAACACTGCTCTATCGGGTCACCCATGACATATTGGAAAGACACTAGACGGAGGGCGTCTCACTTACCTTTCTCTTGTTGCTGGGACAAAATACACAATACCCAGAATTAAGGAAGGAAAGGTGTATTTAGCTCACAGTTTGTTGAGGTTTCAGTCCAGACTCAGTTGGCTCTAAGACTGGCGTGTGGCAGAGGGCAGCAAAGAGCAAAGGGAGGAGCCACAGCTGTCTCTCTCCCCTCCTTATATTATAGGCAGGCTACCCTGGGTTGGGAGTGTAGAACTCAAAACATTTCCATGCCGTCCTCATGCACAAGTTGAGGGTGTTTACAAAGAGCCCTGGCTCCCTGCTGAGTCACTTAATTAAACTTGTAAACTTCTCAGGTTGATATAATATATTAACCAGTACACCAAGGAAGAGCTAATAGCTATAGAGATTATGTGCACATAAACATTTATGAACATTTTTTACTGCAAAATTCTCTATTTCAGTAATGAAAATTAGAGGAATTAGAGATAGTGCTCAGACTTAGTGATTTTATATTGTGCCGAGCTGTCACTCAGCTTCCCAGGCAGGGCCCAGATTGTGATCATCCTTAGCCACTTTTAGTACCAGGATGGGCCATTGCATCCAACAAAAAATAGTTTGTTTTTGTGGTACTGGGGATTGAATTCGGGACTTCGCACGTGCCAGCCAAGTGCTTATACCACTGAGCTATATCCCTGATCTGAAAAACTAGTTTCTTAAAAGCACGTCATCTAGAAAATGGACAAGGGGCAGGAGCCACCTCAGCTTTCCAACCAGTAGGCTGTTGAAGTCATTAAGCATTTATTTCAATACAAATATTGCCTAAATCAGTGAGCTCCATCCATGTTATTAGTATCTGGTAGGAACCGTTGGAGTGATACTGCTTCAGACGGTGATCACGGGAGTGCTTTGCAGAAGGCAACTAAATATATTTGTCTTTGTGTCGGGAGCATATACCATTACGTTTGGCAAAAACCATGTTAATCTTGTCTCACAGCCAAATTTGGTTAGTGTGTGGGGAAGGAACAGCTATTCAATTTGAGCCTTCTGGAGTATTTGGATAGTTGAGTATCTCAGGCAAGGACAGGGAGGAAAGCCAAGCACTTGGTAGGGACATTTCTGCAGTGACATTTCAGTACCAGTTTTTCTAGTCCACCATTATTAGTGTGATTCAGAAGGCCCTTATGACTCTCTACCCTGATGAGAGCAGGAGCCCCCAGGGTTAATTATCTTTCTGCAGAGATTCACCTGCAGAGGTTGCAGGTGGAGTCCTCAGCGAGTGTCTTTAGAAAAGGCTTGGTGGACCTTCCCCAGTGCTCTCTCAACAGAAGGCCAGCGTGAGACCTAACAGCTCTAGTCTGTTGGGCTCACCCTGCCTTGTTTCTCCCAACATGGTCTAGCCATTTATTCTTTCAGGCCAATGAGAAGTATCCCTTTCTCTAGGATGCTGATCAAAACCTCCAAAAATGCCCACCACTTCCTTTCAGTGGAGAGGACAATAAAAGATGAAGCCTGCAGTGTGCGCTAGGCTGGATCTAAACACTTGAGCCAGGAGCATTCTGGATGTGAAATTAATGCACCCAACAAGGGGCCTGGAAGAGGAGCAGTCTAGCAAATTCCTTTACACCTGTTTCCGTTCTTCACCATTCCACCAAAACAGACAGCGCTGTGCACACTGAAGTTGAGAATCCCTGCATTAAACAACTGTCCAACATTTTTAAAAAATTATGATTTATTTATCTTTAGCTGTCTTGACTTGCATTCACAATAATTTAATTAATGTGTCTCATTTTCAAGTCTTAGAGCCTTGCTTAGCCTTTTCATTGTTTATCTCCATTAACTGAAAGGATATTAATGCCACTCTCTAGAATTTCAGGTGCAACTAAAGAAGAAATTAACATAAACATATCTAAGTGAAGACCTGTATTTTCTGACTTGCTCCCTCAAATAATCAACTATCATAAGAAAAATAAATATGTATTGAGTGTGATCCTATTACAAGGCACTGTCTTTAGCACTTGAAAGTATTAACCCAGTAAATTCTCTAAAAATTCCCCAAGGAAGGGCCAGGACTGTTCCTGTTTTACTGAAACAGTGTCAGAAGTTTGTCAGCATGCCCCTGGTTTGGGGGTGTGGTTCAAAGAAGCCAGCCAGTATTACAGAATTGAAGGCACCTCAGCTCCAGCCCCCTCTGCCCGAGCTGCAAACAGTTGGCTATTCATAGTTTCTGATTAAACTTGGACTAACTGTGCCTTAACTGTCTGTTAAAAATACACTACACTATTTTTTCATGTTAACATTTACTGAGAGACATTTCCTACTTAATGCAGTGCTCATGAATATTCATGTGAATTTTCGCTCCAAGTGAATCCTTGGGTTAGAAACATGTCCACTCCCATGGTACTGGGAAACAAAATGCTAACAGAAGTTCCGAGTGCATGCACCCACCTTGTGAGTGAGCTGCAAAGCTTCGGCTTTACTTCTGAGGCACTTATCACCTGGCCTGTGTGGCTTTCTGTCTGATCTCAGTAAGTCTTGCTGTCTCTGGGAATCCTCATGTCAGCTGTGGTTATGCTCGATGACACACTTGCTTTGCCTTTACTTGTTAATTTTCCGTTTCTTTGATTTCTTTTCCTTCATCCCCCTGCAGCCTCGCTCCATGCCTGGACCATCGATTTCTCTGTCTCATTGACACACATCCGTAAGCCTTTCACTGACTCAGCATGGAGACTTTTCCTTCAGGCCATCCTTGACACAGGCTGGACAGCTGTCAGTTGTTTATCCTGTTGGGCTATTGTGTTTTAGAAAAATGGATCAATCTCGACTGAAGTCACAGCATTTTTTTAAGTCACTGTGGTTAGGTTGAAAATTAAAATGTGAGAAAATTTTGTTATCCATGTCTACAAATATGTGTCTTTATTAATATTTTTTAGTCAGCCAATGGGGCTGCTTATTGCATCTCTCTGTTATATTTTATACTACCAGTAAAAAAGAGGATACTGTCTGGAAGAGAATCTTTATACCACTTGAAGATGCTTCCTTAAGATTAGTGTGTATTATTCCACTTGAAATTCTGGTTCAATTGTAGCAAATTTCACTAATCCATGAAATCACTCAATATTTTGATTACTTAGTAGGTATAAATCCTGGGGCATGGGTTGGCCTAAGACATGGGCCTAATCCTCAAAGAGCTTATTTTTTCCTAATTTTCATTGATTTTTCAGGCTCTTCACATTGACTTTTGAAAATTAATTGTGCATTTATATCACCACTGAATTTGTCAGGAATTTATGGCATCTATAGTCTCCTTTTTCCCGTTAAATCTAAATTGTTTTTCAGAAGAATGTGACAATCTTGACTGAAATAACAGCACTTTAGGGACTTCAGTAGAATTAAAATATGACCTACAATAATTCGAAGGAAAATTGATGAAAATTTTACATAGAGTGATTTATACCCAGTGTGCATTTTCTAAGAATAATTTTTGCCCTTGAAATCTATCTAGGAAAGAATTGCTAATGAAACACACTTTCTCCTTTTAAAGTATAAAGCAGTAAAACACTGAAGTCGAATATTAACCAATCAGTATACACTTAATTTTTAAGTCTGCCAATCATGTGATACATTGTCTGTCTTTAACAGTGGAACAGATGGGAAGATATCAGTGGGACCAGTCATCGTGAGCTGGTCCTCCTGCACATAGCCCAGTAGATGATGCCACCCAGGTCTTCACCTCTGGCACCTCTACCTTAATCTTTCTTTTCCTGCGGTATACATGGGACTATTTTGTTTTTGTTTGTAGTATTTACTTGTTTAATATTTGCTTTTCCGATTTAATTGGAAGCTTCAAATAAGCAGATGGCTCCTTTTGAATACACTGGGCTTATAGCTTTAATATGTATATATGAGACTGGATTTCAGTATTTTTCATCCAGTTAAACCAGAAAAAGAATTGTTTGTCTTCCTTACTCTCTAATGGTATTGGTTTTTATTCTGTTATAAAGCATTATTTTAGATTTTTGTCCTTGACACTCAACTATTATATGTGCAGTATATATACTGTCCCAATATAATTTTGTATTGCTTTTTCCATATAGAAATTCCCACTATACATTTAAGTAGCCTACTGTTTTCATTAAACAGGACAAGAAGAGAAAGCTTCCAAACCGGTTAGTCCAGTAGAAGCACTTTAGGTGGCTTAAAGCCTTTGATATTCCTTGAAGCCAGTAAGGAAGCCTGTAAGGCTGGAGGGCTTTTAAGGATAATTGATTGCTTTTTTCCTTTAACTAATCACTGTCTAGGGGGCACTGTAAATGGTGTCTTTTGTCCTCTTGCAGCTTGAAAGAGGGTGGGTAGGATGAGGACGAGAAGGTCTTGTTTAGGTAAAGGGGCATCTGATCCCCCCACCTCAGGCTTCCAGCTCAGACTTCCTGTCCCCAGTCCGGAGCTTTCAATAAAGGATTCCATGAGTCCCTGCATCTCTGGATCTTAAACTTTTTGCTTCCAAGTTCTGATTACCGCTTCTGATGCTGAAAGGCCTCAACATTCCTCTCATCTAATAGACGTAGGCTCAGAAGCAAGTATTGGCTGATGGTATTTGATGCACACCAGGGATGCCCATGGGCCCTGCCTATTAGTCTGTGATGCAATTTATAGGTCAGGGGAGAAGAGAGAGGGTTGCATCTGTTTCCTTTCCAGAGAGAGATGTGAAGCCAACAAACTGTGATGTGAGATGGTTTATAAGTAGAAAAGGGTAGTTTTCCAAAGGGCTGTGAACACCACTTCTCTGAAGATTATGTATTGAAGCTAAGGCTGTAGAAATGAGCACTAGAAAGCCATGCAAACTGATTGGAGAAGCAAGTTGCATGTGAAGAGTGTTTGTGAGAGTCCGTCCTGTGAAAGGGGCTTCGTAGACACCAAGAGTGAAAGCACTGTCCTGTTGAGAAGGGTACAAAGAGGAGCGATGGGGCTAGATAAACCAGCAGGGTCTGCAGGGAATAAATTGCTCTGGAACTTGCAGGCTGGGAAAGGGAATTAATGCTAGAGGACATGGGAAGGTTTATTTTGTGTTGAGTGAATCATCTGGCAGATATGGGGAGACCAGATTGGACAGAACAGTTGAGTTCTGGGAGACAGGATAGAGAGTGTCAGAATGAGAGAGGAAAGCTGCTGCTGACATGGCCAGGGCTAGCTGTGGAAGGGTGGGTTCTCTGACCTGTGTCCTGGACATAGGGAGCCAGGGTTTCTATGAATGTGGGGTTTTACTTATTTTAATGTTTTTAATCTTACCTACTGATTCTCTTCTCTCACATTCTCCACAAGGACATGGATGCAAACTTTCATTTATTTAGTGCATGGTTTTGTTGTTTCTTTTTTTTTTAATGACAATACCTAGAGTAGAACAGGCTTTGGATGTTGAGCGTGTGCTTGCTGAATGAAACGATCTGTCTCGCTGCCCAGACTCTAGATCTCAGAGCTGAGGTCCATACTTTCTGAGAAGGCACCAGACATGTGAGGTGGCAGGAAAATCAGAACCCTAACACAGGGCTCAGTGAAGGCCCAGGGGCTCTCATGATGCCACACACCCCTCTGCACACTGCCCAGGCTGGCCTAGGTGCTAGCTCCCCAGCACTGCCATGGGGTCTGCCCTTGTTGAGATTCTATCTCATATGCTGCTGCAGTTGTGTGCCGTTGTCTTCCCAATTATACACCTACTGCCTGATACCTGGTTCATCCTCAGTGAATATTTGTTGATTCAGTCACTCAACAGCATCAGGTAGAGTATCTGAAAGACTCCTGCAGTGGTTATTTCTCTCTCCTTGAAAAGTAGTCAGAGCAGGAAGATTTTTCCCCACATGGCTCATGAAGGTAAGGCCTAATGCGTTTGTCCATGGATTGTTTGTATATTGTAATAATCATCTGGGTGGTTAAAAAAAAGGGAGCAACTTTACCAGTCACATGTAAAGTGATTTTGATTTTAATGGTGTTTTGTTTTACGTGAGAGAGTGAGAGTGAGTGTCTGTTTAAGATTCCCACGTGACACTAATGTTTTACAAATTTGAAGAACCAGCAGCCCGTATCAGTGCCCCTCAATGTGAATGTGCTTCCAAATGGTTTGCTGAGATTCAGACTGAGTCATGTGGAGTAAGATCCAAGATCTGTGTGTCTAGCAAGCTTCAGAGAGTGGCTGAAGCACTGGCCTGCAGACTATAGTCTCAACAGGAGCCAGGGAGCTTTGATGCCCAGATAGCAGAGCCTGTGCTGAACGGCAAAGGCACATGCTGGCTGCAATGTCAGGTGCAACGTGTGCTGTGCCATAAGCTTGGAAGTCAACACTGTGCCAGCATGGACTTCCCAGGAGTCCCTTATCCTTGACTGAGCAAGTGGATCTCTTTGCAATGGTACAGCTCATTGGATTCCACAGACCCCTAATTAGGGATAATCACTCATTTCCTCCTTGGCTATCTTCTTTGGAACCTTTATTTAGAACCTATGAAATCAAGATGGAAGGCTTTGTGTTTACTACCTACCTTATGCATGAGAGTGAACAGAGAGAGAGAGAGAGAGAGAGAGAGAGATTCATGATTCTCTCCAGGGTTTCTGAGCAACTACTCAGGCATAGACAAGCAGGGTACCCCATAGCTCAGCCTTCTAGGGACACACCTCATGATTGGTGGCTTTGCTGATCATGTAGCTCAGCAGTAGAGTATGTAAAGCAATGGGTTCAATCCCTAGCATCACCAAAAAGAAAAAATCCCTAGCCTCTATGTAAAGAGCAATGCTTCAGGAAGTAGAATGCCAGCACTGCTTTCCCCACTCATGATCTTAGGCTCAGTTTCCCCGCTGTAAAATGGCACTGGGCATAGCAACTTATAATGGTACAGATAAACATGAAATGATAGATGTAAAGTATTATGTTGGATAAAAATACAATGTTTTTAAAAACTGATTACATAAGAGACACATGGTACTGAACCCCTCAAAATATTCCCCCTCCCTCACAAGAATTATTCCATCATTCATGAGACTTTGGGAACCAGTTCTAGAAGTACTATTTTATCAAAGTCTTTAGTTGAGCTATTGTAGCTATCTTGATGTGAAGAGTAGATTCAGAACATTTGTATTTCATTTTATTCTGATTTTGGGAAGATCCAGAAATTGAATGGGTCCAGATCCACTCAACAAAGTGGATGAGGACATGCTGTCATGTTTTTGATAGAAATTGCTAAGAACATTTTAAACTTAAGACATCAAGCCAACCAGGAAAACACACACAGGAGAGAAGATGTCCACAATTGCTTCAGAAAGTGGCAAGGATGATGGGAAAAGTATGTTCCTAGCCAGAGCAAGTATTTTGAAGGGAATAATGGGAAGGTGTCTTTTAAATTTTTAAAAATTTAACATTCATGGGATATGTTGATCATACTCATATTTTGTACAGTGCCCATGCATAGGAAATAGTGAATGCATGTTTGCTGGAAATCAACCTACGGAAAGGGCTGCACAGAATCATCAATGTGTTCTTTGTGTTTGGCTTTCTAGTCAGGTCTCATAAGGACACACAAAAATGAATTCCTCATCTCACCGTTACCTCCGCTGTTGGCTCAGGAACACAACTACAGCACCCCTGCGGGCCACCATCCCCATATACTGTACAAGAGGACAGCAGAGGAGAAGGTCCAGTGGTACGGTGGCTACCCTGGCCCCAGCCGGACTTACCCCAGTCACTCCCCAAGTCACACTCCCCCTGCATCCCAGAGTGCAGAGACAGAATTCCACCATCGAAGGTGGCAAAAGCAGCATTTTTGTGGACAACGCAAGAAATGTATGTAAGGAAACATTTCCTTGTTCTGTTCTTAAATGGGCTTCAGCGTGTTTTTCTGAGTGCTGTTGGGTGTGCTACCTTGCAGATTAAAATGGGGTTGTTCCTTGCACCCACTGCAGGGTAGTTGTCCAGGAAGGACCCAGATATGGTTTCCCTCTTGTTCTTTCAGCATCTCTGATTTTTAGAGAAGTCTTAGTCTTATCTTGGTTTCTGTGCTCTTGGGTAAAGCTTGAAGACTGCCAAAGATGAAATCAGAGGCAAGCTCTAGGGGTGGTTGGGTATTCTTTGGGGCACATGAAGAAGAGACTTCCTGAGAAATAAGGACTTTGACTCATGAGGGCAGGTAGCTATGGAAAACCATGAACCTTGGGTAGGCTTTGAGATCCACGAATAACCTTCTGCATCTTCCAGGCCCACAACATCCAACAGAAATACAGGGCTAGCTCCACCATAATTTTAAATTTGCTGCAGTTTTTAAAGTTTTAAAAGTTACATTTTGGGCTGGGGAGATGGCTCAGTGGGTAAGCACTTCCCTTAAAAGCACAAGGGCCTGAGTTTAATCCCCAGTTCCACACAAAAAAAAGTTACATTTTGATAACATTTAACTCACTGTATATGAAATATTATCTGATCATAAAATGAAGATAGCAAATTATTAATGAGAGATTATGGTGTTTTTATGTTGCATTTTAGAAACCCAGTATTTATTTTATTTTTGTGGCTCAATTTCAAGTGATAAAATTTTTGTCAGAAATACTTAATCTGTTATTTAGATTTCCTAAGATTTAAGGTTTAAAAGTAGATTAAAATACTCTAGTTGTTCCAAAGATACTTCCATTTTATATAACTGCTTTGAAAATAACAATACACAGCATACTGTTATTATTCTTGTATTATTTTGCTTTGAAGTTGTGTATTATTTTTTCTATAAAATAAAAAAGATACTTTCAAGTTTGCAATATCTGAATCAAGTGTTGCATTGTCAAATTTAACTGAAACAAAAGAAGAATTCAATTCAGCTGTCTCACAGGCCACAGTAAATGTCAGATGGCAAATGGTACTGCATTGGACCATGCAGCCAAAAGAGAATTCTCTCATGGAGCTAAGGAATTGACATCACTGGGATGTGAATTGGGAACAACAGTAGACAGTGTTTTAGTCTTTGCAGTTCTCTTGGTGGTGTTGGAATATTCACAAGAGAGACATCCACTTAACACTTATTATCACACCTGCCTATAATAGTGGAATTAATGTGAGTGGTGGCATTTATAGGGCTAATGATATATTTGATATGTGACGTCAAACTTCAGGGAAATCTTATGAGTGAGCGTCATCCTTTCTTCTGGAAGAGGCAACTGAGATCCAGGGTCACATGTGAACTTGTGGTACGCTTGAGTTTTTCAGCTAAACCTAGATAATTGAATCTTGTAGTTTCATTCTGTGTAAAGCTGCACCAGTTGTTACAGTATTAAAAGATTCCTATACTTATTCAGGGAAGTCCTGAGCTCTAAACGGTCTATGATTCCAACTCACCCTTGGACTGTCACTGTCCATTAACTGAAAGCTTCATCCCTGTCAAAAAAGGAGTTTGCATCTCATAGCTCAAAAGCTCTGGCCAGTATCTGCACTGTGGAGTTGGAAGCCAGATTGACCATTTATAGAAAGTGTTTGCTGTCGCTTTAGTATCACCTCTGTCTTTGCTGTAGAGGTTTTATTGACTACTTTCTGTGTGCTTTACTTAGGTCCGTGTTAATGAAACAAAAGTATACGGCCTGGGCAGTGTTTCCTAGCTCACACTTCATTCAGAAAATCACAAATGTACAGTATTAACATATGGCTATATGCATATAATCCCAGCACTCAAATGCTGAAGCAAGAGCCCAGTTTAAGCCCAGCCTAGAAACATAGCTACTTAACAAGACCCTGTAAAAATAAAAAGTGAAAAATAATGTGGGGTATGTGTTCCTTTGCAAAGGCCCTAGATTCTATTCTGTACATTATATCCAGACATGGTGATGCATACCTGTAACCTTAGTACTGTGAGAGACTAAGGCAGGAGGATTACAAGTTTGAACCCAGACTTATTTAGCTACTTAATAAGAGCCTGTCTCAGATAAAAGACAAAATATAAAGAGGGTTCAATGCAAAGGTGCTGGATTCAATCCTCAACACAAGCATTTTAAAAAATGTATACAGACCTGAAGATTGCTATCTATTTTTATATTTTTTGAGTAATGAAATGAACATTTTCTCATTGAAATATCCCTTGATTTTTGTTGTTGTTGAGTTGCCTTTTCTACCAACTATAATTGCAGCTTGTTTCCCTGCATTTTTTAGAGCATTTGCAGTTCCTGAATCTGTCCATCCAACTACCCATCTGCCATGCTACCCCTTTATATATCCAAAGATCTATGGAATGGGTCTGCCTAACCACACCCTAGTTGCTGAGCTCTAGGCCAGGCCCTGATGGCATCATTTAGCGTGGAGAGGGGAGGTGGTGGTGACGTACTCTGCTTCCCTTGTTCAGGTCTCCTCTACCCCCTCACCCATGTGTCCCCTGCTGATGTCTCTTCCAAATGCTCTTATGTTCATGGCAGATGCCCCCCAGCCTCCCACTGAGGACACCTACCTGCGATTTGATGAGTACGGCAGCTCAGGACGGCCCAGAAGATCAGCAGGAAAGTCACAAAAGGGCCTCAATGTGGAGACCCTCGTGGTGGCAGACAGGAAGATGGTGGAGAAGCACGGCAAGGGGAATGTCACCACCTACGTCCTCACAGTTATGAACATGGTAAGGGAGCACAGGCCTGCCTGGCTCTCTAGGGAACCAAAAATTCCCTGCAAAAATTCTCGCGGCACATAGAGCTGCGTGGTTACATTTATTTCAGTAAAATTGAGCTTGTGCCCTTGTACTTATGTCTGAGTGGCTCCTCAGGTGGTCCTGCCAGTTTTGATTAGATGGTGTTTATTCCAACAGGTTTCCAGCCTATTTAAAGATGGGACAATTGGAAGTGACATAAACATTGTAGTGGTGAGCCTCATTCTTCTGGAACAAGAACCTGTAAGCGGCAAGCTTCATTTGCTTTTTCATTCCTTCTGCTGTTCAGCACCCCTTCATTGAATTAGAAATTTAAATTGGAAACTATTCTGGGCTGTACACTCAAATAGTTAAACATAATATGATCATATATTAATTGGTGTATTGTATACTTATGCAAATGTACAATGACACAAAATATTAAGTGCATACATAGTATAAATGAAAAAATATATAAATATTATACAGGCCTTTCAAGGAAAGTGCATTAGTTCATAGATTTAAAGGTCAGCTGGAATTTTGCAAGTTGGAAATAGTACTTGCAGATGGATTTACACAGATATTTTGAAAATACACTGAAAGCTATCAGAAAATTCCTGGAGTAAACCTTTAGTCTCCTAGCACCATATTAAATACAGCAGAGAATAAACAGATCTTTAACTGCCCTTGAGTTGATTATAGTCAGGTGTAAGACACCAGCATAGGGCAAATTACAAAACTGGAACACATACTAATGTGTTGAATTGTGTGGTCATGCTTTGTAGCATTTTGATGAGTAAACTCTATTATTCGGAGGCAGGGATTACCTAACAGATTGCTAAATGCCCTGTGGCTTTTCCTGTCCCTCTATATATAACTACAAAGAAACAGGCACACAGTAGGAAGTCAGGGAAAACTCAAACTCACCTAATTGCTCAGGTGCATAGAGTTGCAGAGGTGAAGAACCTGCCAAGTTATTCTTGAAATTTTAGAAAGCTAGAAAGGATCTGTATGATTTGGGAGACACCTTTGCTCTTATCCTACCATTTGTCCTTCACTCCAGGACACCAAAGTCAGTGGCACCCTGATTTACTGATTCAATTCTTCTGTAGGAATTATCAACTTCTGGGGGCCTGTGACTAAAGTACCTGCTTAGGCAAGCACAAGGTCCACAGTGCGATTCCCAGCACCACATGCCACATAAGCCCCGCCCCAGGGCCAGCTCAGCTGGCCAGAGTCAGGGCATAGTAGTAGCACACACCTGTGATCCCAGTGCTGGGGAGGCTGAAAGCAGGCGGATCAGCGTCAGTCCAAGCTGCATAGTGAGAGCCTGTAACAATCAAATATTAAAAACAAAAGATAAGGAAAAATTATCAGCTTCATCCAACCCAATAGTTTTGACTAGCCAACGTTTTGATAAAATTCTGTTAGGAGTCAACTAGCCCGCACAGTCTTGTACTTATTTGTTTACTCATGCATTTCTTCACTGACATTCACTGGGTTGATTATTCCTTGATTGTGAAGTATAGTGCTTTAAACTCTTTGCTGTAAACTTGACATGGAGGTAAGAAAGTCCCAGGCCCTTTGTTTATCATGCTGTAGTGAACAGTCTATTGATATCACCATTGATTTATTATTATGTATAACATAATATGTGCAACAGTTTTGTATGGTGGTACCTGGTCACATGAACAAAGGTGTTCCTGCTTGATGTTAGGTTATCATTCATTGTAGAAATATACTTGTTTATGAGCTATATTGTGGAAGCTTTGCAGTTTTAAAAATTGTGAGCATTGGCTGAAAATAGATTGTATTCCTAAGTAGATTTTTTTGTTAGCTCAAGTGTTTTGTACTATTGCCTTAATCCTCTGGAAACATGATGTTTTTGTCTTTGACTATACAAATGGAACTGTATAAGGTTCTCATCTCTGTGTTATAAATCACACTGTGACCCATGTGGGTTTTCTGCAGGGAGGACTATTGATCAACCACCATGCAGATCAATCTCTAAATAGTTTCTGCCAGTGGCAGTCTGCTCTCATTGGAAAGAATGGCAAGAGGCATGACCACGCCATCTTACTCACGGGATTTGACATTTGTTCCTGGAAGAATGAGCCATGTGACACTCTAGGTATGCTATGAACAGATCCTGTGAGCTGAAAACACAGTAAGGAAATTGTCTTATGGGTGGATGGCCTTTGGGATCATTAGGCCTACAGAGGCCTAATGCAGTCATGTGTCACTTAATGATAGGAATCCATTCTGAGAAGTGACTTTGTTGTATGAATATGCTGGCATATTCTTAAACTCAAGTGGTAATGATATCACTAGAGGATATACTCTTATAAGAGCACTGTCATACATAAAACCTATTGTTGATTGAAACACCATCGTACAACACATGAACCTATTTCAGTGGGGATGCTCACATACCAAGTGAATGCTGCTGTTCTGTTTATGGAACTCAGGGTGGAGTGGGGAGCCCATTAGCTTTAATTGTTTTGTATCTTTATTGACCATATTGATGGTCACTGAGTTCTGAGACATGTCATTGTTTAACTGGGCAGGTTGTAGGTAGTTCAGTAGGCATCATGACTACAGAACCACATATCTGAAGAGAAATGGGATGGTTTCCAACTGTGACACCAACTAGTGGTACCTCCTTTGGGAAAGAACTTGATTTTAAAGGATTCAGTTCTTTCATATCTATACAAAGCATTAAGAGTAAGGATGGTATCCTTGGGCAGGGGAGATAGCTCAATAGAATAAGTGCTTGCCTGGCAAGTGCAAGGGCCTGAGCTCAACCCCTGGTTACAGACACACACACACAAAAAAAAAAAAAAAGAAAAAAAAAAGAAAGGCTAGTGTCCTTTATATCTGTGCTGTATTTTCTAATATGTTTTATTGTACATGGTAAGAATTTGATCATTTTTTATGAATTGATGATTGTCCAGATCACAGGGCAGCAAAACTTTCTCTGTAGAAAACCACAGAGAAGAGGTTGAAACTATTCCAATTACCTGTATAAATACAAAAGCAGCCACAGGCAATCATAAACCAATCAGTGTGGCTCTATCCTAATAAAACTTCATTGACAAAACTTCACTGACAGAGAAGCCACAGCTTACTGATACAGCTGGAGGTTCAGAATGGTGGTAAAATTTGTGGGGAGCTGACAGTGTTTACTATGATTTTCCCACACAATTCTCTTCTTCCAAGTGTTTTCTAATCCCTTAAGATTTACTAGAGATAAAAGTAGACTAGGGCTGGCCAGATAGTTCAGAGGATTAAAGCACCTACTTAGGCAGATAGAGGGACCAGGGGTTCAATCCCAGAGCTACCATGCTGGTCCTGCCCGCAGGGTGCTCTGAGATGGCGAATGAGACTGGGCATGGTGACATGTGCCGGTAATCACAGTGCTTGGGAGGGTGAAAATCAGGAGGATCACTAGGAGTACAAGATGTGCAGTGAGACCCTGTAGGCCCTGTACTAAATACATAAACAAAGATAGACTGGACTTTATAAAACTTTTATTCTTTTATGGGCTTCAAACTGTATAATGTCTTTATTATGCACTATACAATAGGTCTACTTTATTTTTTATTATTTATTTATTTATTTATTTATTTATTTATTTATTTATTTATTTTGTCTTTTTGAGACAGGGTCTTGCTATGCAGCTCAGGCTGGCCTTAAGTTCACTTTGTAGCTCAGGCTGGTCTCGAACTCACAACAATCCTCCTGCCTCAGCCTCCCAAGTGCTGGGATTATAGGCATGCACCACCACGCCCGGCTCAATAGGTCTACTTTAGTAAGGTGCAATTTGTTACAATCTTCAGAAAGTACAACCATTTGGGGAGTTCCATAAAAAGTTTTTGTTTTGTTTTTTGTATTTTAGAGAAGGGTCTACAGGGTCTTCAGGTCTCACTACTAGTTTGGAGTTGTAGTGATTCTCCTGTTTACAGCCTCCCAAGAGCTGGGATTACAGTTACACACCACCACACCCAGTCTCAATTGCAGTCTCAGTGCTCCAGGCCCTGAGATCGATTCCCCAGCCCCTCAATTTTAAAAGGAAGTTTAAAAAAATTTTAGAATGTATTTATTTGGTTCAGGGTCTTGCTACACAGCTTAGACTAATAGTGATCCTCCTGTCTCAGCCTCCCCAGTGCTGGGATTACAGGCATGCACCACCATGCCAGGTTTCACTGGTGCAGCATGGCACTCCTAGGCTTCTGGGGTCCACACAGCATGTTGTACCTGGAATCAAACCTGGGTCCTTGAGCTTGCCATGCAGGCATTTAGACCATAAGCTATTTCCCTAGCCCCTAAAATGAATTTATAACTCCTTCTTACTCTGAGTGCAGGCTGTGCAAAGTGGTATTTAATAACTCAGTATATTATTGAGGTGTTAAAAAATTCTGAGGCAGCAATTTTATCATCCATTCAGAGACCAAAGTATAATGAGAGACTTGGAAAAATAATAGAACCCAAGAATCCCAGTGGCTACCCTACAGGCCCCTCATTTTAAGCAGCACAGTCTACTGCAGAGGGCTTGGGCTTTGGCTTCACATGTATTGTGCTTGATTTCTGAACCTAGAGTTCATGACTGTGTGATTGTGAGCAGGGAGACTCACCCAAGGCTCAGTTTACTGACCGGCAGTTAGCTGCACACACCCACCTTACAGTAGAGGCACAGGGCCTGGCAGCTGTTGGCTTGGTGATGATGTCTGTGAGGGTGGTAGTGCCAACCGCCATGGGCACCTTTGCGCTAGATTCCCTAGATACCCTCATAGTTGGCAGGCAGTTCACAGGCTTGCATTCAGTGCTGCAGGAGGGCCTAACTTTGTGCTACTGATTGCTAAGACCCAAATCAGAAGGAAAATACTGACAGAAATGTGGATCGAGTGACTGGAGACTTTGCCAGAATGATTTTTTTCAGTACTGGGGATCAGAATCAGGGCCTTCTGTAGGCTGGGATGCTTTACCATAGAGCACTATCATGGAGCTACAGCCCCAGCCCAGAGGAACGGTGTTGCACTTGCTCTTGAGAAGATGTAACTGGGAAATGAGAACACTTACCACATCACAGTGAGTAGAAGAAATCACTTTGACCTGCACAGGCTACCTGGACCTTTCCATGTTTTTTGCTCTAGAGATAGACCAGGACATGTAATTTCCCTTATTAAGCATATCCAGCACTTTGACCATAATGCCATTGTGAAATATTCTTTTTTTTTTTGGCGGAACCAGGGATTGAACTCAGGTCCTTATGCTTGCCAGGGAAGCACTTATTCCACTGAGCCATTTCCCCGGGCCATTGTGAAATATTCTATTTTGGCAAAGCCATCATGTAATCAGTTGCTCTGAGTCAAATAATAAATGTAGGTAAGGCGTATGTATAAATCTCCTGACTTACTCTTCTATATGTAAAACGTGAATAACGATGCCTCCTGACCTCCCTCCGTCACTTGGAGGAGCAGTTTGTGGCAATATTTAAATACAGGAAAATTATTAAGTGTTGCTTGATAATAACTTTTAATATTCACCTAAAGAAAATTAATTGCATTACTGCATTAAGAAAAAAAGCATATAGAGGGCTGGGGAGATGGCTCAGTGGAATAAACATTTCCCTGGCAAGTGCAAGGGCCTGAGTTTGATCCCCAAAATATGGAGCATTTTGAGGACATGAGAACTGATCGAGTATATGAGGATTAACCTGTGAAACCAATCTTCCCACAGGGTTTGCGCCTATCAGTGGAATGTGCAGCAAGTACCGAAGTTGCACCATCAACGAGGACACGGGGCTGGGCCTCGCGTTCACCATTGCCCACGAGTCAGGGCACAAGTGAGTGGCTCCTGATTCACTGCTTAGTGGAAACTGGCCAAGTGGCTCAGTGGCATTGTGTTAATGACACTGATGGATTATTATGGAGCTTGGTTGAGTCCAGAGAAGTCTTCATAAAGCCAACAACACCATAAAAAGAGCACAGGGACCCAAAGTTAAATAATTTGAAAAGAAAAATGAAAGAGGACAGGAAACAGGGAGCTAGTTCTTGTGCACAGGGCAGAGGAATCTAGAAACAGAAGGGGAAAGAGGGAGAAGAGGAATAAAAAGAAGCAAGGTACGTTAAGTTCAGATTCTTGTTCCCCAAGATGAATGTAAACATCATGTACTACTAGTATGTACTAGTAATGAAAACCGTTTGAAAAGGAAGTGCTTGGGAAAGGCCAGCTATTGTCAGTGTCACACTTTGTGTTGCATCAGGTCATACGGAACTCACTGAAGGACTACAAATTATTTAGCCTGTTTTTCTGGTCTTCCAGGTATTTCATTTGTGTTTCGCTTCGGCAAAGATACTTTTATCATTCATTATACGATAGAGTGAATCGTGGAGATACAAATTCCCAGAAGGCTTTGACATGCTGATGTTTTTTTAAAAAATTTACTGCACACCCCAAATATCCTTTTACTTAAAATATTTTTAATCTTGATTGATTGATTGACTGATTGACTGACTGATACAGGATCTCATGAGAAGTTGAGACCCGTAGTGGTCCTCCTGTGTCAGCCTCCCCAGCACTAGAATTACAGGTGTGTGCTACCACACCTGGTTTCACAACATGCTGGGGCATCTACTACAGCATGCAGTACCAGGGATCGAACCTGGGTTGCTGTGCTTGCCAGGCAGGTACTTAGACAGCTGAGCTGTCTCCCCAGCCCTCAAATATCCTTTTTAGTTGTGAACACTATATGTACTTACTATTCTTTCAAGCCATGCTAGTAAATCATTTGTGAGAATAGACTTAGAAATAATAGAAATAAGGTTAATTCGCTTTACTACATATAATAGTTCATGTGGAGACGATACTGCAGAGAATTTTGTTAAAATTTTAAAAAATTATTTTATTTATTTATTTATATGGTACAGGGCCTCACTACACAACTAGGACTCATAGTGACCCTCCTGTCTCAGCCTCCCCAGCACTGGGTTTACAGGTGTGCACCACCACACTCCATTCTGGGGCCAGCACAGCCTGTGATACTGGGGACTGAGCCCAGGTCCTAGCACTTGCCAGGCAGGTGCCTAGACTACCAAGCTATCTCCCAGCCCATACTACAGACAGTTTTTCATAGTATTTGACCAATAGAAGCTGCATTGGCAGAAGCATACTGCTTTACAAAATGACTATTTTAAGGGGCAGTTCTATTTGGATGTAGGACTTTAGGGGATGGAAGAGAGAAAGAGCACATGTGTATATTTTATTCAAAACATAATGTACACATGTTCAGAGTATCCAATTCAGTGTTGAATTAAAAACAGACAGCACATATTGAACTCTAATGTACATATCAGTATTTTAGTGCTGATTCCTGTCATCAGCTAAATGTATTATCTTCAAGAAACTTGCATCTTAACCATTCAAATTATCCAGCGGTGGGCCCAAGAGATAGCTCAGCAGCATAAGCACCTACCTGGCAAGCTCAAGGTTCTGAATTCGATCCCTTGTACTGAAAGCAACATCAGAAAGCAATCCAGTAGCTATTCTGTTATCCAGTGGTTTCTTATTATTTTATATATATACACACACAACTACTTTGTTAGGGAGATATGGATGAGCTATGAGTTTTACTGTGAACAGAGGTACAAAAATGGCCGTTACACAGGGACTCTTTATACAGAGCAGGAAAGAAAATAGCTGAATACATGAAATGTATGTCTACATTTGTTTCACAATCATGAAATCCAAATTAGAAGCTCTCATTTTTCAAATTCGGAGGTATTGAAATACTTAATTGCTATTGGTTATAAATTTATTTTTTCCATAATGAATGCCCTATATTTTAGATAAAGAAAAACAAAAACGTTCTTCAGGTAAAGTAGATGAGTCAGAGGTAGAAGAATGACTGTAAAACACACACTCAAGTTCTGTGCCATTACATTTTGTAAAATTCACAGTTCCTGAGATTTTGATATGACTTTTGACATATGCTGGAGAAAATAAGTATAGTCTATAATGCTTGTGTTACAGTAGCATAAAAAATTACAAAATTTGGATTCCACTCATTTGATTCTCTCTCCCCATCTCTCTATTTTGTTTTTTTTGAGGCAGGGTTTCATTATGCAGTTCAGGCTGTCCTTGAACTCACTATGTAGCCCTGGTTGGTCTAGAATTCCCAGTAATACTCCTCCCTTTGCCTCCTGAGTGCTGGGATTACAGGTCTGTGCCACCACACCCAGCTCCAAATTTGGTGTTCTAATGCCCACAAAATTCCAATGAAATGCTAAAGACTTCATCTTTTTGAGTGATGGCTTCAACTCCATCTTGACTTCTGGAATTTTTACTTTATATTTATGAATTTCCTTCTGTGTTTTGACTTTCATCAATATATTGAGAGAGACTCTTCCTAATGAATTTTAGTTTGCTGTTTAAATATAGGAAAGAATTAAGATGGAGAAAACAAGATGAGAAAATGCTTTCCATGAATATATGGTAAGATTAATAAATAAATGCTAATGGTTACCATTTAAAACTAGGGAATCCATTGATAGGATCATTGTATACAGCCATCCCTTCTTGCTTTTCTGGTAAAGTGGAAGAAATGCTGGAGAAATGGCTAGATTATGGATTTATGAGTCACAAAAAAATCATATCTATGATTACAGCATGTTTATTTGATATAGATTGCCTTCAAAGGTAGTTATACATGCAAATGAATTACATTTGGAAAAAAATATTTCTACAGGATTTATCTCTGCCCTTACATCTTTAAATAATGAAGTCGATAATCTAAATTGTGGGGGGCTAGGGAGATAGCTTAGTAGAATAAGCACTAGCCTGGCAAGCACAAGGTCCTGAGTTCAATCCCCAGTACCACTAATTATATATATAATTATATATATAATAATTTCTAGAGATGAGACCACTGAAAATTATTTGTAGTTGCTAGAACATTTAATTCAGTGCAAATGGCCTCAATTCACCAAGCAAAAGAAACAGACGATCAGAGTGGATTCAGAAACAAAATCCAACAATATGCTCATACAAGAAACACATTTAACTGAAAAAGAAATTCACGGACTCAAATTCAGAGGAAGTAAAACAATCCTCCATGCCATAGAAAATCAGAAAAAGCAAGGGTAGCTATCCTGGTTGCTGACAATATCAATTTCAAACCAATAATCATCCAAAATAATAACATACTTATTAGAGGAAAACTGCAAGAGGAAGAGACAACAATTACAAATATATATGCGCCAAATGTAGGAGCACCCTCCTACATAAAAAAAGATTTTAACAGACATGAAAATCAAATGAGCAATAATACAATAGTAATGGGAGACTGTAACATGCCACTGTCACTAAGGGATAGGCCAAAAAATCAGCAAAGAAATAAAACAACCAAACCAAATTTGTGAAGAAATTCACTTGGTAGACCTTTACAGAGTGTTTCACCCAGCAACAGCAGAATACACATTCTTCTTAGCTGCACATGGGATGTTCTCCAAAATAGAGCACATACCAGCACACAGAGCGCTCTTAAGTAAATTCAAAACAATTAAAATTATTCCATGCATACTAACTGATCACAGTGCAATAAAACTGGATATTATTGACAAAGAAAACTACAAAAAGACCCCACAAATGCCTGGAAATTAAATAGCCTCTTAAACAATCAGTGGGTCACAGATGAAATTAAGAAATTTTAAAAAACTTTTACACTAAAAAATGCAGATGCAACTTACTGAAACCTGTGGGATGCAATGAAAACTGTCTTTAGAGGAAATTTTATAGCAATGAGTTTGCACATTAGGAAAACAGAACAAGCCCAAATAAATGATCTTATGCTGTACCTCAAGCTCCTAGAAGAATAAGAGCAAGTGAAGCTCAGTGACCAAAGAAGACAGGAAATTAAAAAGATTAGAGCAGAAATTAATGCACTGGAGATGAAGAAAACAATACAAAGAATAAATGGATCAAAGAGTTGGTTCTTTGAAAGAATAAATAAAATTGATAAACCCCAGCCAACCTAATAAAAAAAGGAAAGGAAAATAACCCAAATTCATACAATAAAGAATGAAAAGGAAGAAATCACTACAGACCTAGAAAAATTGAGAGGATCATCAATACCTGCTTCCAAAATCTTACTCTCACAGGATGGAAAACACATAGGAAATGGACAGTTTCTTAGATACACATGAAATGCCAAAGCTGACTCTGGAAGATACACAAACTGTGAATAACCCAAAAATGAGAAACAAAATTGAAAATGTAATTAAGAAAAAAACTACCAACAAAGAAAAGCCCATGTCCGGACATATTCATAATAAAATCCTACAAGAAATTTAGAGAAGATTTAATTCCAACTTTTCTCAAACTCTTCAGTAAAATTGAAAGGCAAGGAATTGTCTCAAACTCATTCCTGGTGGAAAGTATTATTCTGGTTCTAAAAGCAGAGAAAGATCCAACTAAAAAGAACTACATGGTAATCTATCTAATGACTATAGATGCAAAAAATCTTCAAAGTACTTTCAAATAAAATACAGCAAATCATCAAGAAGATTATATATAATGACCAAATGGGATTCATTCCAGGAATGCAGGGATTGCTTCAACACATGCTAATCCATAAATGTAACACACCACATCAATAGAACCAAGGACAAAAACCAAATGATCATCTCAATAGATGAAGGAAAAGCTTTTCACAAAGTCCAACACTTATTCGTGATAAAAACCTTACAGAGAATTGGAATAGATGGTCTGTATCTCAACTTGATAAAAGCTACCTATGAGAAACCAACAGCCAACATTATACTAAATGGGCAAAAACTGAAAGGCTTCACTTGAAAATCAGGGTCAAGACAAGCATATCCACTGTCTCCAATCCTATTCATTTTACTTCTAAAAATATCAAAAGCAACTAGACAAGAAAGAGAAATAAAAGAAATAGGATTGGAAAATGAGAAGTGAATATATTATTATTTGTAGATGACATAATTCTGTACATAGAGGATTCCTAAAATTCTACCAAGAGTCTTATAGATTTAGTCATCAAATTCAGCAACATAGCAGTATACAAAGTGAACACCCAAATATCAGTAGCATTTTTGTACACAAATAATTTACCCACTGAGTGAGAAATTAGGGAAACCATGCCTTTCACAGTAGCATTAAAAAAGTGAGATACTTAGGAATCAATCTCACAAAGGACATAAAATACTTATACAGTGAAAATTATGTTATGCTGAGAAAAGAGATGGAAGAGGACCTGAGAAAATGGAAAAATATTCCATGCTCCTTGATAGGCAGGACCAACACTGTGAAAGTGGCCATGCTCCCAAAATTGTTATGCAGATTCAATGCAATACCAATTAAGATACCATTAGCATACTTCACAGAACTAGAGAAAACTTCCCTCAAATTCATTTGAAACCAGAAGAGACCCGCAATATCAAAAGTAATCCTGGGAAACAAAGGAAAGGTAGGAGATATCACAATCCCTGACATGAAATTATACTATAAGGCTACTGTAATAAAATCAGCATGGTACTGGCATAGAGACAGACCTGAGGATCAATGGAACAGATTAGAAGATGCAGACACAACTGCAAACACATGCACCTTATAAAAGGGACACAGATGTTATTTGGAAGAAAGATATCCTCTTTAATAAATTGCACTGGAAAAACTGGCTTTCCAGATACTGAAGGCTGAACCTAGACCCTGTGCCTATCACTAAGCACAAAGCTATAGTCAAAATGGGTCAAAGATTTAAATACTAAAACAGAAACACTAAATCTTCTGGAGGAAAATAGGTAGAACTCTTAAAAACATAGGAGAAGGTAGAGTGTTCATGAACAAAAACCAAACTTCATGGGAAATATTTCCAAGACTCAATAACTGGGATCTCATCCTCTTGAAAAGTTTATGTACTTAAAAGCAAATCTACACAGTAAAAAACCTCCAAAAGCTGCAAAAAAAATTATAGCAAATTGTCCCTTCACCAAAGGCCTTCAGAACATAAATAAATAAATATATATATATATATATATATATATATATATATATATATATATATATATATTTTTTTTTTTTTTTAAATCAGGCCTCCGAAATTCAAAGACCCAATCCAAAAATGAGCATCTGAGATAAACATACACTTCTCAGAGGAAGAAATAGCAGTGGAAGTAAATATATGAAAAAATATTCAACATCATTGGTCATTTGAGAAATGCAACGTAAAACAGCATTGAGATTCCATCATGCCCCAAAAAGAATGACTAACATGAAGAAGTCAGCCAATAAGAAATTCTGGAGAGGATGTAGAAAAAATGGAACCTTTCTGCACTGTTGGTGGGAGTGAAAACTGGTATAGCCACTATGGAAATCAGTGTGGAGATTCCTTAAAAAGCTAGGATCAGAGATCCCATTCAAGCTATCCATTCTTCTTCTGGGTATTTTTCCAGAAGAACTGAAAACCTCACACCACAGTGATATGTGCACCCATGTTTCTAACAGCACAATTTATTGTAGCTAAATCCTGGAAACAATCCAGATAACCATCAAGTGCAGAATGGATAAAGAAGATACAGTGTTTTTACACAATGGAGTACTATTTGGCTATAAAAAGGATAATTCTGAGTCTTCTGTCAGTAAATGGATGCAACTAGAGAACATACTCTCAGTGAAATAAATCAGACCTACATGTGCAAACATATTGTCTCCTTAGTGTGAGAAAGGCAAAAAGAGAAAAGGAATCTGAAAGGTAGAATAGATCCTGGGCAAAGGGAATGAACTTATTCAAAAGAAAAATTTACTGGGTTGAGAAGGACAGGAGAGAGAGTTGGGGAAAGAGATTTATGTATGTAAGCAGGATGATTTGGACAACTGTACTTTGCATTTCTGTGGGTCTATGGAAAGAAGCAATTAATACTTTAATTTGTTTCATCTCCTTTTTTCAATTGTTCTTTTTCTCTTACCAATTTCTTATGCATTTGTTTCATTTTTTCTTTCAATTTTACATGTGTGCATCTGGTAAGAGGGATAATTAGTTGGAAGACAGCACTGTGTATTGCAAAAAATACTGTGAAATTCATATTTAAGTGAAATTCTGTATCACTTGTAATTTTTTTCTGTTTTAATTTTAATTTGTACTTAACATTTTTTTCATAAATAATTTAAAAAGAACTTACTATACTATCACTTTAGTCTAGCTGAGAAATCTTGCCCATGATTTTCTACCTCTTAAAAAGTGTAGTATGTACTGGGTATGGTGGCTCATATTTTAATACCAACAATCTGGGAGACTGAGGTAAGAGTACTGCAGCCAGTTCAAGGGAAGCCGGTTCTCCGTAGTTCAAGACCAGCATAAATGACTTAGAGGGACTGTTTCCAAAAAATAATTAATGAATGTGTTTCAAATAAACCATTCTTCGATTTTGTGATAAAAAATAATATAGTGAAATTTTACCATTCTTTAACACATTCTGGATAAAGTCAAGTGGGCCAGTGCAGGTCTAAATCCAAGACCTCTGGAAGGCTGAGGCAGGAGGATTGAAAGTTCAAGTCCAGTCTGGGCTGTTTAGGGCCTTTAAAAGACCTTGTGTCCAACAAGAAAAGGCTGGGGATGTAGCTCAAGGTAGAAAGCCTGAGTGCAGTCCCTAGTACCACACACATATATACGCACAGTTATTTGCTTGAAATATACAATGGTTTGTAGTCATTCTTTTTTATTTTTCTCTTTCTTGCAAGTCTAGTAGCTCTGCTCCTGCCCTTGGCAGTGCATCTTTTGGCATTGATTGGTTGTGGTGTGGACTACCAGTTCACACAACTGTGGCTTTCTTTCATTTCAGCTTTGGCATGATTCATGATGGTGAAGGCAATCCATGCAGGAAAGCTGAGGGCAACATCATGTCTCCCACGCTGACCGGAAACAATGGGGTGTTCTCCTGGTCTTCCTGTAGCCGACAGTATCTCAAGAAATTCCTTAGGTAAGACAGGTGAAAGCCAGGGCTGCTCCTGGCTTTGGAGTAGTGGCAGACAGCAGTGCTCACGAAGTGTGAGAACAGATGGTAGAAATACCTGCGGATACCTCCATGAATGGAAAGATCATCGGATTCCTGTGATGGTGGCTAGTGATGCTGATTCTGACAGTATTGTTGGGAAAATGAGACAAAGCTGAGCTTTGCTAGGTGCTCTCCACACGTCACCTCTCAACCCTCACAGCAGTGCCAGTGTTAGCTCCCCTCTGCAGTTGAGAAGATTGAGTTACAGAGAGGCTAATGGTGTTGCCAAGGTGCTGCAGATAGTGAATAGTAGCTCAGGGTCTGAGCTTAGTGTAAGATTTCTGCATCCAACCCCATCTCTTTTGGCTTCTACAGCTTACTGAGTGGACTGCCTTTTTACAGTGATCAATTATTTTAATCTTATCAATCAATTTGTCATAGTGTTTTTTAAAATCCCCTGGTGGCATGTGTATTTAACTAATAGAACACTTTCTTGATTAGCTATTTTGTTTGAAATGGCCATAGGTTAACTGCATCCTGTATTGTATATGTATTATATATAGATTTTTTGATATAATTCTTTTGATGTTTTAGAACTTGTAAATTGCATTAAGAAAAGTAGAAGTTGGGGAAGTAGTTTCAATTCATACAAAGTTTGTCTCAAAGTTGATTTATATTTATGTAGATTTTTTATTATATTTTTATTTTATTTTGAAGAGTAGAAACAAAAGCAAGGACAAAAATTAGAAAGAGAAACAGGATAACATACAACAATAAATATGTTACAGATTTTCAAAACAAGAATAGCTGATCAACAATGGTTTATATACTATCTATTTTTATCATCAAATCTGTTGCTCGGATTGACAGATATAGTTATGTAATATTGGACATATGATTGAATATTACCACTTGCTTTCAAGAAATCTTAAATTTTTGAAATTATGTGGATCCACATAACCACTTAGGTTCTAATCCTGTCTCCCCTTGACTAAATATTAGTGAAGTGTTTTGGGGATTTGATATTTGTTATTCTTTTGTATATAGATATATGTTATTTTCAAATGTTTGAAGATATATAGGCAAAGATCCCTACCAAGCACACATAGGAGACACAATTTAAATTATGGATGTCTAATTAAATGATGTCCAAATGATAGTAAAAAGGGGATAAACCTTTTACTAATGATAAACTTTGCTGGTAGATTTTATTAGTTTTAAATTCATGATTTGGGGCCCACAGTTATCTTTTGTAATATGCATGAGATCGGAAGTAATAAATGTTATACATCATGATGAACTTGCTGTAGACTGGGTTTCAGTTGTTAGTATGTAGCAGTTTAATGTTTTCCCATAGCAATAATAAAAGCAACAGCTGCTAACTTTGCTTACTTGCTGTTGTGAGCACTTTCCATTTTCTAGTTAGAGCTATAGAACATCTGTTGAGGGACTCACAGGCATTAATGAGATGTATGAGATTTATCCATTCAGCCTTGGGTGCCTGGTCAATAGGTTCCCATGTGACTGACCACACAACTGCACTGAACCCTCCATAGCAGTGCAGTTCAATTATTTAGGTGGACAGAAAGCCCTGGAAAGATTTAAGTTGTAAGGCTGATTTTTGTTCTCCACATGCCCCACTCCAGCATGCCTAAGGGCAGATGTTTTGCCTTATGCACCAATGTATTCCTTCTCCTTATTCTTTCAATAACATTATTTACTTTTATTTATGAAACTCATTTGAGGCATAGTACATCGTCACCTTCAGCCTCGCCATCTGTAAAAAGTATAGCATAATTGAAAACTCCCCAAAGATAGATAATGTCTGTTTGGATTGCTTTGTGCCCTAAGTACTTAGCCGAGTGTTTACCATATCATAGGTGCTCAATAAAAAACTTTTGGAGATTCTTCAACAAGACTGTGAAAGGAAGCTTCTAAACATTTACCTTTCCCAGCTCTAAACCCAAGCCAAATCAGTAGAATACCTAGACTGTCCAGCTTTTTGAAAAGCCTGCCATTCTTCAGGAAAAAAAAAATTTTGACTTTAAACACACGCTTGTTTAAAGAGGTATTGTTTTAAACGGAAATGTCACAGATTAGCAAAGTAACTAACAAAGATGCATTATCCCTACAGCACACCTCAGGCTGGGTGTTTAGTGGACGAGCCCAAGCAAACAGGACAGTATAAATATCCCGACAAACTGCCAGGGCAGATTTATGATGCAGACACACAGTGCAAGTGGCAATTTGGAGCAAAAGCCAAGCTGTGCAGCCTTGGTTTTGTGAAGGTATGTTTGCTGGTGATTTCAAGCTTGCATTAAGATTCTGCAGTGTGTCTGTATGCCTACCAGAAAGATAAACATTTGGTTTGCATAGAGCAAAGGTCAGAGTCTGGGTTAGCTAAAATGTCAGCTGTTTGGCATGATAATTAAGTGGCAATTTTACTGTCAATGAATTATCCGGGATTATTCCCTATAGACTGTGACTGGTCTAAATACCACTTACCACATTCTTGGAAGAAAATTCCTTGTCAGATGAAGACATTATGCCTAGTACTAACTCTGGGAAGAATACCTTTTACCTACTGCTAATCACTATTTTTGTTCCCTTCTTGTTCACATTCCTTTTTAATGTAATGCACTTAAAATGATCACCAGCCCCAAACACACCACATGCCTCTTAAAACTATTACTGACAGCCACATTCTTCTTGTATGTAAAATTTTAAGGTGCATTTTTGAGAATTCTCAATAAAGTTTTTGTTGGAGAAGGTTAAAACAAGAAATAGGAAAATGTAAAGGTCCACAGTGTAGAAATGAGAGAATTTAGTTCTACTTGGCCAAGAATTATCTCAATGAGGGCATTACAATCTCAATATCACTGAGGAGCAGAATCATTGTTAAGTTGGCTTATCCCTAGTGTACAGTGAGCAGTATGAAGAACATGGGTCCTGGATGCATGAAAACTGTGAGGTTAATAGCTCCTCTTCCCCCTCTCTTTTTCTACTACTCTTCTTCTTTCTCCTCCTGCTCTTCTTTTCCCTGTTGTTTCTCACTGCCATCCACCACCACCATCAGAGCTATCAGCACCACCGAAAAAACCACTCATAGGAAAACTACTGCCATCATAACAGTGCCTCCAACACCACCGCCCACCATTGTCCACCATCACCTTTATCTCAGACTATAACCAACCACTACCATCACCCCTCTCTCTGCCCACCACCCTCTACCTTCAACCCCCATGACCACCACCAACACACTATCCACTGTTCCCCAGGAGTTTCTAAGTGGGCCTCTGCTCCAATAAGGCATTTCTGCTTATAGATTTGTAGGGTGTATGTGTGTGTGTGTGTGTGTGTGTGTGTGTGTGTGTGTGTGTGTGTATCTGGCTCAGTCCACCATGGGGCTGGGGCTGGTATGGCATGTGGTGCTGGGGATTCTAACACAGTCCCTGTGCACTTGCCTAAGCTTACCTAAGTAGGCTCCACTGGCCCCCTTAGAGATTTATTTTACCTGACCTCAACCTTAAAAAAATCTTTAAAGTCAGGGCCAGCGAGATAGCTCAGAAAACTAAGCACCTGTTTAGACAAGCACAAGGACTGGTGTTTGATCCCTGGCACCAAATACTGTGTCAGCCCCACCCAAAGGTGTGCTGAGCTGGCCCCTAAAATCCAGCACAGCTGCACATGCCTGTAATTGCAGCACTGGGAAGGTTGAAAACAGAAGGATCGCTGTGAATACAAGCTATATAATGAGTCTCTGTGCCAAGTACATTTAAAAAAAAACCTTTAAAGTAAGAATTATTACCACATTTCACTTGGCTCTCAGTCAAGATAGTCAATTTACCCAAACCCACACAAGTTTTGAATGATGGACTCTAAACAAAACAAACCATACACGTGGATAGTAAGCTTTCTTTTTCCCAGTGAGTACAAATTTTTCTTAAATCTTCAGTAAGTTATAACTATGTTCATTTGTTGTGTGTTATCTCTATATTTTTATTCAATGACTGCTTTTATTTTTTTATTAATTTTATTGAGGAAAAAATTGCAATGAGACAGCTTCAAAACAGGTTGATAGGAGAGTTACAACAATTAATACGTTGCATATTGTTGTCAATGTAGTAGTCATTCATAGCATAAGATACAAACATGATATCCTGTCCAAATACTATTAATACAAATCTTTCTTCTTATTGAATTAAGAGAAAGTAGCTATAGATCTATCCTATTTTGTGTATGCAGATACAAAATGGTCCTTCATTTATATCACCTTTTTTTCTTTAGTTTTGTCAGAGATGGGTATTCCATTGCCGTCCAAATATTGTAGGTGCATGAATTCAGCAAAATATTCCAATATAGTCCCGTAGTCCACAATAGTAGTGGGTTATCCACAGGACTGGCAATGTCTGAATCTGATGATTTGAGCCTTCCACAGCTCAGCATATTATCACGGCTTCACATTTCGTACCTCATTTCTATACTTTTCTGCTGGATGGTTAAGACCAAGATAAAGCAAGACCCATATAACAAGAAATGTAACTTTTGCATCTGACAAGGTCAGTCAAGTCCCCTCAGGACTTATCCCGAAACCCTGAACTGCACTTTGTAGATCCTATCAACTTACTTTCAAAATATGTCCATTCCTAGAACAAAATGTATGTATCAGAACTTAGGTTCAGAATGGGATTGTGTATTTTAATGCAACCTTAAATGTGTAAGTGTTAAATATGTTTATCCCAACCACAATTTCTTTTTCATATATCCTCTCTGGTACATGGACTTCATTTTGGCAAATGGTGACATAGTATATGCAAAAAATCACAAATTCTGAAATGTTCCAGTTAACCTGTTACATTGAGGCTTTTGGCAGAAGTGAAGAGCCATTTACATTTATCCGCTAACTTTGTTGCTTCTTCATGTCATGCTGAAGGACTTGCTGGTTTTCCTAATCATCAATCAAATATTATGCACTTACTATGGGGCATGTGCATGAGAACGTAATGAGTACAATTTTCTGTAGGATGACCAAAAAAGTTCCTAAAATTACTACCATTCCTTCAGGATCACACATTGAAGGAATATTTGTAAGGGTGCCTGTTCTGTGTCAGAGGGTGCACAGGGCTTAAGGAGCCATTCTGAAATCCTAGATCCCTTTCTGAAAGTACAACATACTTTTAAGAGATAGTATCTCACTCTGAGGGTCTGCCCAGCAGAAAGCAAAGGGGAAGGAAAATTTCAAACTTGAAGATGGACTGAAATGATGACAGGCACGGGAGTAGGAATGTCCAGAGGGGTGGAGAGATTTGCTTAAGAATGAGAGGCACTGCTCAAGATAATGATAAGGACCAATGGAGAAGATAGGGTTGGCTAGTGGAATTTGGATATAGATTTTGTTTTGGCCACAGGTAATTGTTTGACATTCTTCCTAATTCTAGTTATAACTGGAACCATGAAAATCATAAATACATTGATTCTCTCTCAGCGTCTGGTGAGGAGAGGTTTCCAAGATCAGAAAATCCCTATTTGTCCTGCTCGGCATAAACAGTTTAGATCACCTCCAGCTGCAGGAGAGAGGTGCAGTTTGCCTCTGCAGCCTTCATTATTCTGTCCAGTACTTTCTCTTTCTTTGTTCCCTTCCTTTACCCTTCTCCTCCACTTCCTGCACCCTTTGCCTCTTACACCCCATCCCACCCAATCTACCCCAGCCCACCCACACTTCCCACCCCATGGCACCCCATCCTACTGCATCCCATCCCATCCCATCCTGTCCCATCCCGTCCTGTCCCTTCTCAGTAGCACTAACTCTTATTCGTGCTTCCTGAAAAGGCAAGTTCTGATAGTAGGGAGTAACACCAAAATCACAGAATCTAATTCTCTAGTGTCCTCTCACATCAGCACATACATCAGTGTCACCTTGCTGGAGGTGCAAATGCTCATATCCACCCCAAGCCCGTGGGATAAGGAACTTCAAGTGTAGAGTCCTATGTTCTCTGTCTCTAAAGGGCTATCAGTGATTCTGCTGCCATCTTGACTTTGACAACCACTAAATTCAACATTATACCCTCTCAGATGCTTAACATGAATCAATATAGGCTCTCTGGCTTTTAGAGTTAGATAGCCCTGCATCTAGAATGTGATTCCACCACTACCTGGAAGCTTAGGCAGATGACTCACATGTTCCTTCACACACACATCTACATCTGTAAGTAGAAGATGATCGCAGCTCTTCCCTCGGTAATCTGTGCACAGCCATCCCCCATGTAGTTGTCTCTCTCTGTAAATGATAAGGCATCGCTCTTGCTCTCATCTGTCTTCAGTATCCTTGCAACTATACCTGACTGCTCTTTCCCAGCAGCTGTCTTAGCAGTAGGTCTAAGGCTGGTTGCTTTTGGAGCTTCTCCTTACTTCCTATCCTCATCCAGTTTCAAATTTTGAATCTTTAGCACATTAAAATTTTTCTCTGTTCCCTTCCAAAGTGTTTGTATTCATCAGTGTTTTGTTGTTATAACAAAATACCAGCCCTACTGGTATAAGAAGCAGACTACTTATAAAGAAGAGAGTTCTTTAGCTCACAGTTGGGGAAGTTCCTGTGCCTCATGGTCAGCTGCTGAGGGCCCTCCTGGCTGTTTCATATGGTGGCAGATAGCAATCACAGGAGTCTGTGGGAGCCAGCAGCTACATGGTCTGGTTTAAAACTATGACAAATAAAGTTTCATTGCCATCAGCCTGAATTCAATCTCTAGCACCAGGTGAAAAATAAAAAAGGCTATTCTGTAAAATTCCATTTATACAACGTTTTTAAAAAGCATATCGCTAATTCGTGGTGATGGATATCAGAGCAGTGGTTGCATCTGGGGGGAATTTTTGGGTGAATGTTCTGCCTTGATTATGAGGTGTTTGCAGTGGTATGCATATTTTGTAAAAAAAAAAAAACTCAAACCTTATGCTTAAAATGGGTATGTATTATGCCAGTAAATTATAGCTTAGTAATCTTTATTTCAAAAATGATACTGGTGATAATTCCTGTTGATTGTTATTTTTTAACACATGCATTTTTAAGTGACATGTGAACCATTGCTTTGGAATGAATGCTTAGTTTAAGAGTTTGCACAGTGAGGTTAAACATAAGTGGGTTTATATTCAGGTTGACCAGAGTCTTACCTGCTGAAGGCAACTGGGGGGCTTGCATAACTCCTCCAGAGTGTCAGTTTTCCTAGGGACATGCTGAGGAAAGCACTTGTACCTCACTAGATCATCATGAAGATACAGAACAGTAATTTAGGCAAAGTTCTTGGCATCACCACCCAATTTTTAGAACAGATTTTGTCAGATTCTTTTCTCTTTTTTTAATTGCAGACTTTTCTTGAGGACTTTATGGTCTTTATTAGTGAAGATGATTTATAACTATAAAGTCAGTAATTTTCATTCATAGGCCAATTGACTGCAAAGTATTCGTGGCAGCCTGCTTTGTAGCAGGGTACTATTCTAGGTTCCAAAAATGCATCAGAGAAATAAGCAAAGTCCCTCCCCTAGGTAGCACTAATGTTTCAAGGGAAAAGAACCTTATACATGTAGAATTGCAAGGGTTAACACAGTATAGAGTAGAAGGAAAAATTGGGAGCTTATTGCGTCGTGGGTGATTAGATTTTTAATAATGTGGCCATAAGAGGTGCAACTCAGGCAATGACTTGAAGGAGGTTAAAAAAAAATAGTTATTCAGATAGTTGGGAAGTCCAGAGGCCAATGGTTGGAGCACAAGGAGGTATTTACAGAGCAATGTGAAGCCAGCACAGAGAGTACAGAGCAAGCAGGGGTGAGATGGGGGATGCAAGGTCAGAAAGATAAAGGGGACCCAATGACTTATGGCTGAGTAGGGGATAGTAAGGACCTCGGATTTATCTGTCAGTAAAGTGTGGTGCTGCTGCATGATTTTGAGCAGGGACACAATATGAGCTAGCTGACCTGATTTGAAAGGATCCTCCTAGCTCATTTCTGTGCCATAAAACTTTCTGTAGTGTTAGCAGCACTCCCTGCCATGCAGGATGGTAGCCACTCGTCACATCTCAGTCTTAAGAACATGAACTACTATGAGAGAGAACATGCATTTTTAATTGATGTTTAAGTAATCTAAATTCCAATTTAAAGAAGTCACATGGGGCTATAGCCAACCATATTGGACAGTGCTTAGTTGAGAATAAGCTAACTGAAGAGGGATAGGGGAAAACAGAACATGTAGGCTTGAGCTGAGGGTAAGGGTGGCAGTAAGCCAGCTCACAGGTGGCTTTGAACAGGGTGGTGGCAGTGGGTGTGGTGATGATTGTTTATATTCTAGAGCCATTTTCAAGGTAGAATCAACATGATTTCGTGATCTGTTGGCAGACTTCCTAATGGAAAATGACACAGAGAGATGCCAAAGATGACTGCAGGTAGGACTCAGGGGCTGAGAGATAGGAAGATGGAGGGGGGATGAAGTGAGATAGGGAAGCTTCAAAAAGCTTTAGGAGACTGATGAGGAATTTTACTTTAAATGTGTAAAACTCAGTTGGGGATGCTTTGTAAAATTTGATTTTTGGACATCATGAACATTTTTGGCAGCACAGGCTTTATCTGAAGGACTTAGAGGATGTGTCTTTATCAGAGGACATGATCTGTGAGCAATAGGATAGAGGATGGACAGTGTGGAATCTCTTCCCCCTAAAAATGTGGTCTCTGTTAGACAAATCAAGTCCAGGCAACATGAGACCTCAGGGTCTGTATAATTATTTCTTTTGTCCTTAAATTATGACTTAAGTTCAGGTAATTATAGATAAGTTGGTTAAATGTGCTGAAGAAAAAAGAGGGAGGTAAAGCACCCCTCCCCCATGTTTACTTTGAAAGGGAGCTTTCTCAGAGGGCTTCCTGGTCGTCAGAGCATGTAGTTGGCTATAATTACATTTGACTTCTGCACTTCACCACAGAAGAAATAACATGTTCATACTGCCTGTTTTGTTTTACTCTGCAATCCTGGTGTTTCGTTTTGTTTTGCTTTGCCTTGCTTTACTTTATTTCCCTGGCCTTCTCCAATCATCCTTCCTCTGGGCCCTGTGGGCTGGCTTTGGCCATGGCATGGAGCCTCCTTTCTTTGGTCTGCCCTAGGGTCACTTTGGAGGCAGCCACATAGGCTGTGGGCGTGGATCACAGCATGCCGAGGCATGCTATAAGGAGGAGAGAAATCTGATTCAGAAAGGTTTTGTTAGTATGGCTTGAAGCATTCCAAAGATTGGCTGCCTCCTTCTCCACTTGGACCTGGACTCTTGTCTGTTCTGTCTGTATTAGTTAGGTCCTCTGAACCCCTTTGGAGGCATCTTGACATGGGACATTGCTTCATCCTTGCTAACATAATAGCACTTTCATGGAAAGATGTGTCTGTTGTGTCTTGTGAGCTTTGAGATCTGGAGGTGGCCTCTGTGCTCCTTCCTGTCTGGGGCTGTTGCTGCTGCTGGTGGTGGTGTTTCTAAGCACTGACATGAATATCCTTTCATTTTCTCTGGGAGGGATGAGTTTTACAATCCATAAGGTAAGAATCACTGCATATGTCTGGGTTCCCTGTTTTCTTAGTCAAATAGAAAGATTTTCTGAATGTGTGAAGTATTATGAATAATGTTCTTGCTGTATTTTGATAAGATACTAAGTAGAATTCTTGAGGAAATGAGCGTCTAGTTAATGGAAGTTCTAGAATTACATGCTGTCCACAAAAAGTCATGTTATCTTCTGTTGTTAAGGATTATCTCTCAAATGTGTGGCTTACACTTCTCATGAAAAGCTCTGTGGCACAGAACGTGGAACCCCTTTAACACAGGCAGATGTCTCGTGGCATTGCCCTGGTGACATAACACAGCACCGCAGCTTCCACTCCTTGAGCTGGGAGTTCCCTGGTTCAGTCCCCTTAGCTTACAGGTGAGAAACTAAGGCCTGGAATGCCAGAGAGCTTCCCAACTTGCATTTGTAGCAAATTCAGCTCGAAAATAGTGGTGAAGGACCTCAGCTCTAGAACTAGGCCAATCCAGGTCCTGACTATTCCTTGCCAGGTCTGTGACTTTGCAGCTTTGAAAGTGCTGCTAAAAGCTTGCTCCATTTCCTCAGTGAAATGACTTTTGATTAATTTATTTATTAATTCTCCATGACTTTAGGTTTTAATTGGTACTGAAATACATTTCCAAGAACTTAGTGTGGCTTTAAATAGCACCAGTTTATTTCCCTCAAGGTCTGTGTGTAAACATTTGAAATGTCTGAAATCAAGGTATTAGCGAGGTTGTGTTCCTTTAGAACCTCCAGGGGAGAAGCTATTTTCTTGCCCTTGCCAGCATTTAGAAGCTTCCTGTATTCTTTGGTGCATGGCCCAGTCCTGCATCTTCAGAGTTAGCAGCATCCTTTTGAATTCTCCCTCAGGCCACCATATCTGAGGTTTTTCTGCATCCTCTTTCTCATTTAAAATCTCTTACAGGGGTTGGAGAGATAGCTCAGCAGTCTAAGTGTCTGCCTGGCAAGCACAAGCACCTGAGTTTGATCCCTGGTACCACATGCAGTGCTGCCCTAGAACCCTGGGCACACTTTGCCAACCACTGACATTGGGCATGGTGGTGCACACCAGTAACCCCAGTGCTGAGAATGCTGAGATAGGAGGATCACTATGAGTGTGAACTGCATAGCAAGATCCTGAAAAAAAAAAAAAAAAAAAAAGATCATGAATGAATAAATGAATGAATGCAAGGTCTCACAACTATACCCTACATTGGGCCCACCTAGAAAGTGTAGAGCAGTCTCTTGGACTGAAGGCCACTTGATTAGCAAACTCAGTTTCATCTTCAATGTTAACTCTTCTCTTTGCTATGTAACGTCCCAATCCATAGATCCCAGAGACCGGGTGTGAACAGCCTAGGGACCATCATATCTTGGTAGACTGCCACAGTCTACCAAGATGATTAAAATAATCTCATACATCAGGGTGAGAATTAAATGAAGTGATTGAGCATTATAATAAAGGTGAAGAAAGTAATGATGATGCCAAGTAATATTTTGCAGACGTGCGTACACTAGGCAAACTGATCATTCCACAAATTGCACTGTAGCCTTTTTTACTTGACAGCAGATATTTAGAATCCAGTGCTAATTTTGTCACTTTTCACAGTGGAAACTGAGAAAAAATGCAGCTAAAAATGGAGGGAACTGCAGCACTTGTGGCTGTTATGGGACTTATATCCTGGAATTCTAGGATAAAGATTTGAATCAGATTGCTTTGTTCCAGTCTTGATTAGCTTTGCGAGATGGATGTCAGCTGTCTTGGGTCTAAGTCACAGAACCCTCCTGTTCTTACACTGCTGGAGCCTCCTACTCTGCTGCTCCCCATTCCATCTGCCTCTTCCTGAACACTTTGTCTAATTTCATTGACCCCACAGGATGATATAATGTCTAAAAGCTTCAAGTACTTTCATTTTTCTGGGCATGTCACCCTCATCAGCACCTTCTTTCCTTTCAGGACATTTGCAAATCCCTTTGGTGCCACCGAGTGGGCCACAGGTGCGAGACCAAGTTTATGCCGGCAGCTGAAGGAACCATTTGTGGCTTGAGTATGGTAAACTGCATACTTGTTGGTTTTTAACTCTGGAAATTTGGAAATCATAGAACCCAGGCAGACTCCTTGTGCAGGGCCCTTTGAACACAGCGTATGCAGTCTGCCTTCTCTTCATACTAGCAAGCATTCTATCATGTGCTGAATACTAATGTGACAAAGCTAATTCAGTTATGTATGGATTTTATTTGCCTTTGCTTTCCTTTTTTTTTTAAAGATAGAGGTTTGAATCAAAATATCTCCATTTCATTCAGCTAATAGGTCTTATTGCACCTTATGCCTCTTAAACTGGACATATTAGGTAAAAGCCTTAGAAGCAGCTGTCCCCATTGGCATCAGTGAAGCAATTGTCTCTCCAGACCAAAGCCTTTGCTATCTGGGAGCTCCTGCCAGGACCACAGATGCCATCACTTACAGTGACACCGCTGTTGACGGATCGGGAACTTCTCCCTCCATTTAAGCACCCTCCTTTATTAGTTTCTATCTTCCTCTCTTTCCCAGTTTTAAAACCCTGTGGGCAAGTTCACTTGAAGTACCCATAAATGGTCCAGATTTGGGGAGCTCATTTAAAAATCCATGACAGAGCTCCAGGAAATGATGACATTTGCAGGCTCGCTGATCTCTGGGTTTACCTCCTACTGGCAGTTCAAGCCTGGGTAGAAGAAAGGGGCGTTGAAAGCAAATCCAGTCCCTCAGTGAGCTTTTTAGCACTAGATATTGGGCACAGGAGACTCCTAGGGGTATAGAGATGAATGTAACCAGACATGCTCTTTTGAGCGTTTACAGTCAAGTCAGGAAACCCACGCAGAAGCCCTGGCCTCTATCTCTGCTGCACATGTTCTCAAAGCACTAGTCACTCTCCAGACCCTAACTTTGAGGTGTATAACTGCAGTGACTGGGTACAGCATCGCAGACACTGCATTCTATGTAGAAGTTATTCTGTGGATAAGAGGAATAAGTATCTTTTCATGAAGTGGCCAAAAATGGAAGCAAATCCCAGATGCATGCCAGTCAATGGATGTCCAGCAAATGAATGCATGCTGATATTCATTAAAGCATTTATTCAGCATATTTTAAATGATTTGTGATGTTTAATTTTAAACATTGATTTATTTTAAAGATAATAAACATTTTAGAAATTGGAGAGTTAGGCACAGATTTTAATCAGATACATTGGCTCTAGGAAATTACCATAAGGATTCTCACTAAAAATGCTAATAGAAGTATTATAGTTGTAGCGATGCAAACAGTGAATCAATGGAATCACTGAAAACAAATACTGTTCAAGTCACTTTTGTTTTTGAAGCTTGAAAACTTAAAATATCCAACTTGAGAATTAATGGCTTTTAAAAAAGCAACAACATTAAACATGGGAAGTGTTGACATAAATACAAGAAAAGACTGATATAAATAAGGCAAATAAGTAAAACGTAACATAGGTTTAAGGTTTATTACATAAATACATCAGGGATCTGGGTCCATGGGGATTAAATGCACCTGCATTAGGCTTTGGTAAGCAGAGCACAAGATAAATTAGGCCCAAAGTTTTAAAAGAAATGGCCTAATGCTACCACCAGCTCTCCCGTTGTTGTATAACTTAGGTTATAAATTAAATGCTAGGGGAAAGCCCTGTACTGTAAGATCCCCTCAGCAGAAAACATTCTGGTATATTCCGTCCATCATCAGTCCAGCGTAATTGTCTGTCTGTGTGTCTGTCTGTCTCCATTCACTGATTCCGCTGATTGCCCCCTCATCTGGGCATACAGGGGCTCTACTACACCATCAGCTCCAAGAGGGACAAGGCCTGGAACCATGTTTCCCTTGGATGCCACATGCAGTACAGCAGCTGCTTAATGCTTTGTCTATAAGCAGAAGCCCAATGCCTTCTTCCCCTTGCTGTGCTTGCCTCTTGTCCTTCAGTGATAGGTGTGCTATGAATACTTAGTAAGTCTTTGAGGACATAACGACCATATATTTCTATCTCAAGATGATGGTGCAAAGAACAAGAGCTTGTGGGCTGGGGCTGTGGCTCAGTGGTAGAGTTCTTGCCTTACATGCACAAGGCTCTGGGTTTGATCCCCAACACCACAAGAAAACAAAGTTTGTGCATGTTGCCTACCAGAAGGTACTGGTGCAAGAAAACATGGTTCAATTTGATCTGTGAATAGATGGGTAAAATTATATGCACATATTTAATATCTACTTTTATATGTACAATTTATACATGCATGTGATTGCTTGCATGTCAATGTGCAAATTCCATTTGATATTTACTTTTATATGTGGAATTTATATATGCATGTGATTACTTGCATGTCTGTGTGTAAATTCCTCAGTATTCCTACTTGGTACCCTGAAGAGCCAGCCTAAGCAAGTTTAGGATACACCTGGAATAAATAGTCAGTTTAATTGACTGATTAGAACAAATAAAAATAACCCTCATTTCTATCAAAGGCATTAGATTAACATTAAGATACACTGACCAGTACTGTACCTCTGAGATGAGAAATAGGACACTTGTTATGAGTCGAATTTGGCTACTGAGTCAAATCTGATCTCTGCTGCTTAAGCAGAGGTCTGGGTTGCTGTATGAAAATTAGTATGTTAATATTTTCTTCACTACAGTTCTCTCATTTGTTTAACTAGTATCCAACTCATTAAAAACTTGGCAAGTATTATACGAGATTTTCTATATAAAGTTCTCCACACCACCTTGAGGACAGAAACAACCTAACTGCTGCTGGTAACATTGTTACTGGCTATAATTTGTTATTGTTGTGTCTAAGACCCAACCTCAGCCCAGTGGATCTCCATGATTGCTGGGAGGGAAGATGTGTGCTTCTGGTAGACAGACTCCTCAAATAACCATCTGCTTCTCCCAAAAGTTCCCAAAATGTTATGGGATTTCATGAAGTCTCTGCAATGGCAGTTAATCCAGGGGGAAAAAGTTAAAGATAGAGGAATTAATCAGCACATGGCAGGAATATGAACGGAAGCAATATGTTAGCCTAGGCAGTGTGCACTAGCAAGGAAGCCACACAATCAATAGCCACAAAGCCAAACGTATCACCAGGGAAATGGGAAGATTTAAATGTCAAAACAATCTCCCCATCGTTGTGTAATTGGACCCCCATTCCTCAACAAAATCTGGCCTAGTCCAAACCCAAACCCTTTGTATCTAATTGCAGAGGCTTTTAGGAAAGTGCACAGTTATGCTTAGCCATGCAGAACTTGCTCATAATAGAAGAACCACAGGAGAGAAAATAAAAGACACCCTAGACTCATGCAGCCCTTGAAGAGGGAGATGACCAGCACAGTCTGGAATTTGTTGCAAAACACTAAAATTGGAACTTTAGCCCAGAAAACATCTCGCTCTACCTTACACAGATCCTAGGCCAATCAAAGACTGAGATCTCAGATGCTCCAAGAACTCATAAACATCAGAAGGGCTGAAGGAGGGACCTTTCATATAAACACCCAAAGACTTTTGAGTTATTTGGTTTCATATAGAAACTCAAAAGTCTTTGGGTATTTATATGTGTATCTACTATGACCAGTACTCTGTAGATATTTGCAATAAACAAAAATTGAATGTGTATATAATTGCATCTATTTTGTGATGAGAAAAATCACTCCCATGATCAATTCTTGGTTGATAGCTTAAAAACTGCTTTTGCTTGCATGAGTGACCTACCTGAACTATGCATTAGGTAGTCCTGTATGCAACTGTAATTTTGCTACCTGCTCTTGGCTGTTGGGTGGCGTATTCTCTGGATAGCTCACGAAACCTGAGGCACTTCTCTAGATGGCAGGCTGTCCAAGTGCAGGTGGTGGACCTGGAGTATGTTAGCGTTTATAGCACCCAACAAGGGCAGGGACTAGTGAGGGTGTCACGTGGTGCCTTTCTGCCTTACTGTGTATGTGCTTCATCTCCCCTGTGATGTCCAGACCAGTCTCTAATAGGGAACGTGCCATGTTCTTTCCACAGTGGTGTCGCCAAGGCCAGTGTGTGAAGCTGGGGGAGCTCGGACCACGGCCTGTCCATGGTCAGTGGTCCACCTGGTCAAAGTGGTCAGAATGTTCCCGAACTTGTGGTGGAGGAGTCAAGTTTCAAGAGAGACACTGCAACAACCCCAAGTAAGACTCTAATAGAAAGTTGGTCTTTGGAAGGCCTGGACTCTGTCAGGTGTTATTTTCATCCTTTTGCTTAAAAGTAATCAGCAGTGCTTTGCTGTCTGCATGTGGAGGCTCTGTGAGCCCAGGAATGGCTGGGTGGGCAGAAACCAAATACAGCAAGGGAAGCTACTCTGTGAGAGTCTGATGACCAAAGACTGCAGTCTGGCTAGACAAGGTGCCTTGTGCCTAAATCCCATATGTGGGAAGCTGAGGCAAGAGGATCACACGATTTGGCCCAGCTAGGCAACTTCATGTGGCATTGAGAACTTATCTCAAAATTAAAGAAAAACATTAAGAGGTTGAGGATGTAGCTCAGTGTAAAGATCCTGAAATCAATCCCCAGTACCAGAAAAAAAATCTTTTTAAGGTTGCCAGTCGACCACCACAGCATGGGTTACTTTCCTAAATCTCAGTAAGAGCTCTATAGCTGTGTAGTCAAATAGCTGCAATATTGCGGAACATGGGGGCTTGGCTGTCAGAAGCTGTGTCTGCTTTTCAAATCAGAGTTGCACAAGTATACCTATGATGTGCTTACAGATCGACTTTGACTTTTTAAAAGAAATCAAGCAAATGAGAGTGAGATTTTCCAGTTTTGAAACACAGAAAAAATTGCTTTGGTTTTCCTTAAAATCCAAACTAAAAGCCCCAGGGGAGACTGACCAAGTCATCCATGGATGGAAATTCCCAGTGGCCACATCAATCAAGTCACACTGCTGCCTGTCCTCAGTGACATTGAAAGTGGCTTCGGATTACTTTTACATGCTCCAACTTATGTGTGAGATAGATATTTTCCCTTTGGCATGCTGATAGAGAAAGAGTTGTGCTTTCCAGATAAAAAGACTCCACGTCCTATGTGTGACCCTTCTTAGCTGGGGGCTTCTGCAAGGCTACTCAACTCCAAGCTTCAGTGTTATAGGAAGTGGAGCTCTGCTTCCCATCTCAGATGGTTTGGGCAGGATTAGACATCATGCCTAGAAGATGCATCGAAGACTCCATAGCCTCTCTTGGAGCCTCCACATAAAGTCTAGAGCCTGTGTGACTTTCAGAATCCTCATCCCAAGCTCCCCAGGATGGCAGTGTTATGCTTTCTGTCTAGATGTCCCTCTAAGCTTCATGCAGTCATGGGGGGCAGGATTTATTGGAAGTGGCTGGATCTACAATGTGTGGCTGACTCATGGTGCAAGGCTAAGAGTAGAGTGCTGGAGGAAGGGTGGGTAACTACTGTGCCAAATGTGTCCACTGATCGGATTGGCACTGCACTAATCCCAGCAGGCTAGACAAGATAAAAGGAGGGAAAGAGGCTTGCTTCCTCCTTTTTGCTCTTGCTTGCTGATTTTGCCGGTTTTTGCCACCACAAACTGTTGCTCTCTGCCATGTGTCACCCTGCCTCAGAGCCACCTGATGTGGACTGAAACCTCCACAAACTGTGAGCTAAATAAACCTTTACTCCTTTCACTTGAAGTGTTGAGTATTTTTCCAGAGCAAGGAGATAAAGGTAACCAAGGCAAGCAGGGTCACTCAGGGTGACCCCACACAGGCAGAGGGAGAAGCAGAGGCATTAGTGACACTACTGAATCTTACAGGGTCCAGTGGAATGAGAGGAATGTGGCAGGGACTTGAGAAATAGGGGATTTGACTTTACAACACGATTGCAATGTGGCACCGAAGTTAAAGGTAGACTGTGAAGCCCAATAGGGTGGGTTCCCCTCCTGGGCTTGTTCCTGCAGGCCCTGTGGCCACTGGTGATAGATTCTGTCTGTTCCCAGGGTTCTCATTTATGAAACTGGAGTAATGATGGCACCTAACAGGCTGAGGTAATAGTGTAATCTAATTTGTGAAGCAATCACAAATCAGGAGAAAGTACACATGGCATAAATGTTAGTTAAATTGAGAACTACACTAAGTAGGGCTGGCCAAATAGCCCAGCAGATTAAAGTACCTGCAAGCAGGCACAGGGGCTGGGATTTCAATCCCCAGGCCTGCCATGCCAGCTCCCAGGGTGCGCTGAGACGGCAGTTGAGACTGGGCATGGTGGTGCGTGCCTGTAATCCTAACTCTTGGGAGGCTGTAAACAGGTGGATCAGTATGAGTCTGATCTAGTAGTGAGGCCCTGAACACCCTGTAGACCCTTCCTCAAAATACAAAGAGAGAGAAAGAGAGAGACAGAGACAGAGACAGAGAGACAGAGAGACAGAATTATACTAGTTAAGGAAACTAAAGCAAAAGCAAACTTTGAAATTCTGAATCAGCAGTGTGGGCTAGATCAAAAGGCTACTGTCTTTCAAAATATAATGGACATTTTAAGACTTTTTCTTCCTAAAATACAAGGTATACTTTAACCATGAGTCATGTGAAGATATTGCTTGGGATCTGTTGGGCATCTATGGCTTTTCACCTCCAGAACTGTTGAGTTGAAGGGCTGGAACAGGCCTACCACGGGGTTTGTCTGGAATATTGCAAGATGGCTGTCGTCCCTGCTAGGTGCTTGTAGGGTCACTTCATCTCTCTATTCTTAAAATGGTAACAACCAAAAGTACCTCCAGGCATTGCCCCAGGACTACAAGGCCAAGTCATCTTCAACACTCACTGGAGTCTCATCCCATCCAGGCGCTAAGCGTGATAGGAAGGTTTCTGATGTGTTCATGATTTATCCCACATTAATACAACTGCCCTTCTGATACTTCACATGTTGTACACGTTTGGGATAGGATTGTTAAAGTCATTAGACTACTTTACATTTTTGAAGTGTACTTCATAGATCTGGTTTTCATACATCACAGCATTTTACAATCTCATTATTTTCCCAAGAAAAAAATAGATTACCTAATTTAATAGCTGTAGGGGTAAAGTGCATGAATAATGCTCCTGAGAGTTAAATGAAAACTCTACTCATATCTATGGGATGAAGAGCTCTCATTACAGAAGGGCATTGTTCGTGGAAATATATTGTAATTTTAGAGAAGCCTTATAAAAGAATTAATCACTAAAGTATTTCCATTTGGTACATTTTGTCCTATTAAGCAGGGTTAAAGATAATCAGAATGCTATTTAAACTAAGCATGAAGTCACAAATAAAACAAGTAGATGATAGGATGTCCCAAGACAATTGATTTAATTGTTCTCTCTGCTCTTAATTTGCTTTATTGTAATAAAGCTGGAGTTTTTTTCCTCCCTATTTCAAGTTATTGACTTCTCACTTCAGTTTCAGCCTTCAGTTCTGTCCATATCACTCAGCCTAACTATTCTTATTTTCTCATCTGAGAAGCGGTATATGGTTGCTGTTTTATCCAATGATTTTTTCCCCCAAGTACATCTTTTATTTTTTTCATACAAAATGAGTGATCCCTGGCTACTGTATGGATTTCAAATTTTTGAGCTTTCAAAGAGTTTAAGATTGTCAACCTCAGAGCACACTTTGCCATCCTGGGTGGCCACCTCCTTCACCCCAGGTTTATATGGACAATTTTCATTGCTCTCAGCCCCATAGTATTTACTACACTTGAGAAATATCTCCAAGTACTTTTCCAAGTATTTGTTCCGCATCAGATCAGAACCAGTACATGGACTTAAGCCTCCTCAAATCCACTCCTTTTCCAGTTGGGTTCCTTGGGTACCCCAACACAACAGCAGCCTCTGCATGGGCACCCTGCAACTAGGGACAAAGTCAATCTGAAGTTTTATAATCTACCCTAAAAAATCTAAGTAAACTGTACCATGAAAGAGCCCAGATAAATTCCTACAAACTCTGTTCAAGGAAATTAACCTCTATTCAAGGGACACTACAAGGCCTTCTAGAAACTCCCTAAAGTATGAGTCTATTCCAGCAGGAATTATGTGCCATTTATTCTAGCACCACTTAGTAGATGGAGTTTTGGGGAAAGCCTGTTTCCAGAGCAATAGTTGAACCAAATTTGTGGCCTCATATTCCAACCAGTGACTCCCAGGTTCAAATTCCATAATCATTAGAATATTTTTGAAAAGAAACCCTGATTCCAATTCAAAATGCACATTATATTTTCATTCTGAGAGGGTCTGAGGACCAGGAATCCATATATGTGTGTGTTTATATCTGTATATGTGCTCGTATGTTTGATAGAGCTCCCCAAGTGATCATAATAATTATATAACTAACAGATTCATAACCACTATCATCGGGATGAATCAGATGTGAGCAAATACATTGCAACAGAAAGACCTGTTAAACTCTTAGGACTTTATTTTCTGCTTCTAGTTTTAATTTCTAATCATGAGAAAACTTGCTATGTTAAGGAGCATAATGGTAGGATTTTCTGTTATTTTATCCTAACACTAATGTTCAAGGTTGCAGAAAAATGTACCTGACTTGGAAGAGTTAGTGTTGTAAAGCTCAGATTCTTATCAGTCTTTACTTTGGATTACTTTGTCTTTATCCCTAATTGTCTTGGTTGTTGCTGAGACAAAATACCTGAAGCCCAAAATTAAGGTAGCAAAGGTTTATTGAGCTTACAGGTTGTGAAGGTTTCAGCGCAGAGCCAGCTGGCTCCAAGGCAGGATGGCGTGGCACAGGGGCAGCCCTGCAAGGTGCCGAAGACAGCAGAAGCATCCTAGAGTGGGTGTAGCACTCACACCCATAATCCCAGCATTGGACCATGAATCAACCAAAAGCTCTAGAAGCCCGCCCCATGACCATACAAGGCTCTGAGGGGACATCTAAACACAAACCATAGACATAAAACATCACTAATCAAAAGTGAAATACAGGATTATGTAAAAACTAGATAGTATCATGCCCAGCACAGCACAAGCACTGACTATAGAAGTATGCGCATTTAAAAATAGCCACAGTTTATTTGTACTAAGATGAAACCACCTCAGTTCTGTATAGGTGTTATATCAGTGGTCAGACTTGCTCCCACTTTACATAGGAGATTAAAGAAAATTGCTTCAAGTCAACCTGGGAAAAGACAGTCCATACTTAAATCCCAGGTCTCCCTATGTGAAAGGCCGGCTCCTAGCCACCGCACTGTCGCTCTTCTCCCTCTTCCCTTCCCTCCCAGGCCCCTATGGCCTAGTTCAGAATCAGGCATAGCTAAGGAGGAAAAGAATCTCAGACACAGTCCACAGGCCTGAGACTAAGTTCTGCTGTCTTTGCTGCCTGTGTGACCTTCCTTCCGCAAACTTCCTAAGCTCTGGGAGTTGTTTTTCACTTCCCCATAAAACAAGGGAAGGCACAGAGATGTCTTCACAAAAACACAGGGTGTTCTTGTGCTACAGGTTCTACAAGTTGACAAAGCAGCACCCACTGTGGTCTCTTTCAGTTCATCAAATGTGAGCAGTCCACATGAGGGTGGTTTGTTAACTCGCAGAAAGTCTTAAATGCAACAATTCATGTTAAACCTGGTTTGTAAAGATGACTGGAAATCTTAAGGCCATGATAAAACACTAAGGTTTTCTAAATGCCTTTTAGATAAAGAAGTGTGCAGGGATTTGCCCTAGGACCACAGCTGCCACATGTTTAAAGAATTGTTCCAGAATATTTTGAAATAACATAAAAATCCCATTCTGGCAGCATGGCCCTTCCTGTTTTGCTGACCCCATCTTAGCCTGCAGTTATAGGAGGACTTGGTAAATATGCTGAAGCAAATCCAGGAGTATTTTAAAGAATTCTTGTGCTTCCTAGAAAGACATGGAATTTTAATCACAGACATTTATGAGCTTGGATCCTCTCTTCACATTGCCTTTTGGAATTGAATTTTTGTGTGTGGTGGTCCACTGTTGAGAAAGGGGGGCAGGGCCAAGCCACTGCTTCCAATGAAGTGGACTGGATTTGTGGGTAGTAGTAACTTTCTGCAAGTTCGTCATCTGTTTATTTCTTCATTTTGCTGTCTGGCTTTTGCAGATTAGTCTGTCCACTAAGACCTTGAAGGGCTCACCATTAGATCATAATTATTTATGCCCTAATGAGATTCACTATTCTGGAAATCCATTTCCCATTGTGGTTGGTAAGAAAGCAGGGGACCCCATGCAAAATTAAGAAGTGATTATAAGGAGGAAAATAAGGCAGTGTTTCCTCTCTGTGTAGGATCAAGTCCATTAAAATGTGATAGTCAGACAGAGATCAGAATGACATCCAGAGGACTGGCAGAGCTGGGCTGGGGAACATGGCCAGTGGGGATTTCTGCCCTTCACCCCCGGGTTCAGGCTTGAGGACAGGTGCATGGGACAGTGTGGGAGTTCAACAAGATGAACGGAAGAAGAGCTGAGATGCGGGGTGAGGCTGTGTTTATGTCAGTGCATGGTGTGTGTGTGTGTGTGTGTGTGTGTGTCCATGCGTAGCACACACATACACATGTTACTAAGAACATTTCAGGATTTTTATTTTTCTCTGACACATAGGAAATCTGACAAATATCAAAAGTTTTCATCAGTTACTAAGGAAATCGCCAGAATATAAAATTGGAATAGAGATAGCAATAAGCCCAATCACACATGCCAATTCCTATCAGTGAACCTTGGTAGCAGCTATAGAAACATATGTTGTAAGGCCAACCAGATAGCTCAGTGGGCTAAAGCGCCTGCTTGGGCAGAGCGCAGCAGCCAGGGTTCAATCCCTGGCGTGCCATGCCGACCCTGCCACCATGACACGCTGAGACAGAGATTGAGACTGGGTGTGGTGGTGTGCATTTGGGAGGCTGAAAACAGGAGGAACACTATGAGTCTGATCTGCATAGTGAGACCTTGAATACCATGTAGACCCTGTGTCAAATACTTAAAAAAATAAACATATGTTGAAAAAGGAGCTCAGTTTCAGCTTCTGAAAAAAAAAACATTAAAAAAAAGAAAAGGAAGATTTCCTTGATTGATTAATTATGTCTGCTGTGGATACAAGCATGCATGTGGCAAGTTGTATGCTATGCATTTCCATTTCTGTGATAAATGGTCACCTTGATTTTTCCTCCTTACATGAGTAATGATGAGGCATAAGACTGCTGACATTAAAATTCTTGCATTTGATTTTTAGGCCTCAGTATGGCGGCAAGTTTTGTCCGGGATCTAGCCGTATTTATAAGCTGTGCAACATTGACCCTTGTAGTGCAAATAGCTTGGATTTTCGAGCCCAGCAGTGTGCAGAATATAACAGCAAACCTTTCCGGGGATGGTTCTATCAGTGGAAGCCCTATACAAAAGTGGAAGGTAATTCATTATGCGTAACACTCAAATGTCACCGTGTCGATACTAATGGGAGTGAACAACAGGGACAAAATCGCTGCCCATGGCTGAGCATGTCATTGTTTACCATTCAGTCCCCAGACTCAACCTTGTTCATTTCTTTGTTAATTTCCATGGGTTCTGTTTATTTTTTCACATCTCACCCCCACCCAGGATACCCCTTGTCTCCCACATCTGCAAAGGAAAGGATCCATGTGTGCTCACATTTGATATTTCAGCAGTTTTGCCTCCCAGGGATGTTTCTTGAAATTGATATGAACTGTCCAGACCAAAAACTCATGAAGCCACCTAAGCCCCATAGAGACAGCACCACTGGCCACTGCCCTGGCAGACGCTGTGCAAGGGAAGCGCCATGGCTAGAGAATGTGTGTTTGTGCCTGTGCATACACAGCCCCAAGGCAAATTGCCTCTGTGCAAAGTTCTTTGCACTTTTTGTACCTTAAAGTGATGTCTTACATTTGACTTTTTACATTTGCTTGTTTTTATTGTGGCTAACCCCCAAAACATTTCATTTAACTGCAACAGGAGAATTTGACATGCTTCCTGTTACCTATGTGGAGAAAGCTGTGGCCCTTGAGTTTTTGTATTTTGTGCAGGGTCTCACTACATAGCTTGGACCCATAGTGATCTTCTTGTTTTCAGCCTCCCCAGCACTGGGATTACAGGTGTAAGCCACCACGCTCAGACTTGTCACCAGCTCAGCACACCCAGGGGTGGGTACAGGCCTTGCTTGTGGTGCCATGGATCAAACTCAGGCCCCAAGCTGTCACTCTTAGTTATTTCCTTCTAGTTGTTATACTGACAGAGCCTCTTGATATATCAGAAGTCATTAGTGCCATTTTGAGAAAGGACTCATGAGCTTCTCAACTGAACCTGCATAGAAAAGGAAGAGGCTCCATGACTTGGTTACTTTTTGAGCTATTGTTGTGCAAAGACTCCAGGTGGACCTATTACCTATTGATCCTTACCACTGAGCAATTTTAATGCAATTAGAAAAATCACCGTAACAAATAGAACCTCCAAATGAAAAGGGAGGTGAGTGAAGCTTTGCCCACAGCCTGCCCAGACATTTCAGGAGTGCTGACTAGGCTTTGGGTCATGGCTGTTTATTTAAAAACACAGGCAGAGATGGACACAAATATTCTGAAAACTGTCTTAGTAAAAAGGATTGAAGAAACTGTGGACATACTATTGAAAATAAAGTAATTCAGAAATTTGAAGAAACATTGAATAGGAGGGGACCTAGATTTATTTGGAATTCCTTAAGAGAACACATTTCATTCAAAGGCTAAGAATCTCTCAAATTTCACATTATTTTCTCTGAGAGACCTCCCTCCCTTGCGAGCCCTTCTTAAATATTCTTCCTTTATCTTATTCTCCAAAACATTTCCCTGCCCTATTCTTTATATCTTTTATAAACACAAGCATGTTTTATCTAGTCAATGTACTATCTTCCTCCCCACTAGCATTTAGATTCCACAAGGACTAAGTCTTTGTTATCTTGAGCATGATGGTATCTTGCGGGTCTTCAGAATCAAAGGGCTGCACCCGTACATGCTCAATGGCTGTGACTTGGAATGTGTGAATAGATATCGCCTGTCCACAGTGGATGTGTGTCTCATTTGTGAGTAGTAAGCTCCCCACCATTGGGCTTATTTTACCAGGTGACGAGTAATTATACAAGCAGGCTTCCAGCAGAAGCTTAGATAGCAGAGCTGGAGTTGCTCCCAACTCAACCTCCAAGGACGGGACTTTTTCTTGGCTTTCTATTCCCATACTTCCCCATGGTATGTCTAAGATGTCGTTGCCTCTCCCCTTCCCTCTCTTCTGTTCTATGCTTTGGCTTGTAGGCTACTCTGTGGCTTTTCCCATATTAACTCTTTCATTCAAACGCAGTGTGTAGGAAAGCTGCTGTGGTATTCTCCTTTAAACAGGTTCTGTGGTGGATACATAAAGAGAACCTTATGTATAAGGTAACTTAGATAGATGCAGTGACTTAGAAAATGCTTCCTGGCTTCAGTGTTCTTTCACTAACTGTATTGCAGATTTCACTAAGCAGTGGGTTTCCATTTCATTCATTCTCCCTGCAGTGTTGACTGAGCTTTCCCTGCCTGGGGGAGGGTTGAAGAAACCATCACAGACAGCGTTAGGATCATACATCTTCGTTCAGGGGACAGCAAAGCCGGGGCCTTCTGGTCTGTCTCTTCTTCCTCTGATGCTTGTGTCAGAAGAACATAATGACTGGAAGACCTGTGACATTCCTGAGTTTAAGAAAAACAAGGGGAGACTTTATTCATAAATGCAGTCTTTCTTCTGCAGCAAAGAGCTTTTTTTCCTTCCTGTTATTCTTCTCTCCTTCTCTTCCTAAAGGAATAGTACATAAACTTGCCCAGGCAGCTGTTGTGAAAAACCAAGCTTTTTAGAATTTAATTTCTGGGAATTCTGGAGACAAGAAAGTAGATCTATATCATATCCAACATCCTAATCTCATATGTGAAAATTAGGAGGCATTAAAAAAACCTGTTACTGGGCTGGGCATGATGGCATGTACCTGTAATCCCAACACTCTGGAGGTGGAGGCAGTAGGATTATTGCAAGTTTGAGACCAGCCTAGGCTGGTCAAGGGCAGCATGAGCTACATGGCAAGACCCTGTCTTAAAAAGAGAGAGAGGGGCCGTGGAGATGGCTCAGTGGAATAAGTGCTTTCCTGGCAAGCTCAAGGGCCTGAGTTCAATCCCTGATTCCATCAAGAGAGAGAGAGAGAGAGAAACCTGTTACTTAAAGCATAATGAAAAGAAATACTTTTAATCCACCCATATATCTACATATTTCAACCATAATTTAATTTCTTTTATGTTTAAATTTTGACTTTCTTTTGTTGAGAAGTTTTATGAAACATGATTGTTTGCAAACTGTTTACATATTTGTTGTAAAACCGTTGTTAGGGATGTCACTCAGTGTCACCTCAGTACAGTCTCATGTGAGAAATATCATCTGGAATTCTTGGCCAACTAGGGTTCTTTCTCTTGGAACTCATTTCTGATTACTAGAGCTCTGTAAATTTATTATTTCTTTTGTCTGGGATACCAGAAATTTCTCTGGGACTTACTGATCAACAAAACTTACTTTTTCAGTGCTAAGGATTAGTTTATTTGCTCCTTATTCATTTTCATAATATGAGTTGACTGTATTTATCTTGTAAACATTAATGACCCTATGCATTTTCTGAAATGCCTAAAGTCTCTTTTTTATATTCGTAACTAAATATATAAAGTAATCCGGTCCTAAGTTAAAAGTCATCAAATTATGGCCTGATGTGTTTTTCAGCATGCCTGTGACAGGTGTACAATTCATCTCTGGTTACTAGGTGGTTCTGAATTAACAATGGTACCCACATGACTATCTAAGTGGGTGCCACAGGACAGTCCTGTACGTACCACTGGTGTACAAGTCGCCTACTGGGATGGGCATGTGTGTGTCCCCAGTGGTTTATGCTCCATTCTTTGGAGCACAGCAGTGACCTTTCATTTATATATTATCAATGGCTGACCATAAGACTGCTCAAACCTACAATGCTTACAATTCAAGGGAGGCTAGCTACGCAACTTGCCAATCCTGTGTGGTAACTGTTAGTAATAGTTAAAAGCTTTATGTACTAATATGAAATTAGTTTTAAGTGGATTGTTAAATGACTTTTATTTATGTTGCAGCAATGGGGATTGAATCCAGGGCCTCACACATACGAGGCATGTGCTGTGGTCCTGAGGCCTTACATTGTTAAATGAGATTCATATTCTTAAAAGCTGCGTGCATGCATTGTTACATACGTGCAACACAGAGGCACTTACAAGACTGCATAGGACCCAGGATATAGCTCAGCAGCTTGTGCCTGCCTGGCAAACATAAGGTCATGAGTTCAATTCCCAGTACCAAAAAAAAAAAAAAGGCAAAATGAAACAAAAATCTGTGTATAGCATTGTCTGTTTTGATTACAATAGATGTAAGTGAATCTAAGTGAATTTAATTGACTGCTTCACAGTCCTATAATTTTCCTTGCAATTTCCCTTTGACCTTGTCCCCTCAATCTCTTTGCTTCTAGAGGAAGATCGATGTAAACTCTACTGTAAGGCTGAGAATTTTGAATTTTTTTTTGCGATGTCTGGCAAGGTGAAAGATGGAACTCCTTGTTCCCCGCACAAAAATGACATCTGTATTGATGGGACCTGTGAAGTAAGAGAACATCTCCACCTTGGGGAATCTGGCCATGCTTATGTTTCTACATATGAGTGTATTCTGTGAGGAGTGTCATTAGGAATGTGGACAGGTGACAGGGAAGGCAGACAGAAACATTCCACTGGGACGGAAATGGGACCAACCCCCTCTGATTGTTTCGCATGGTCCTTCTCCAATTATTTTCATTTCTCTTTCACTCCATTTCCTAATATAGTAAGTCAAAATAGTGATACATCACATATAGATTGATAGGTAGATAGATAGATATAGATATAGATAGATAGATATCTTATATAATTAATATATTAAGGTAAATGCTTAGTGCCTGTTTACTAACCATAGTCACTGCATTGTTAAACCTCATTGTTAAAATGTCCAGCACATTTTTTACTAGAACAATTCTTTATTTCTAGATTTCTAACTATTGTTTTATTTCTCCTTGAATCCTCACTTTTTCTTACAACCTAAATGGGACTGGGATCCCTTTGATCCTTTCAGGGTGTAAGCCTGTGTGCTTGTGCATAATCTTGTCCACATCTTTATAGTTAGGCAAGAGGCATGCAGATCGCAGCTAGCATGAGAAGGGAGCTCTTCTCTTCTACTGTTGTGGTTGTAGTCTAGGCATTAGATAAGTTCGATGTCTCGCTCAGTCATGCATCTAATAATGCCAGAGGAGAGATGAGCCACAGTCAAATTTGAGACTGCGGTTGTAACCATAAGCTGGACTGCCTCCCTCTCTGAGGTTCTGCAAAGACAGAAAACCACATACTTCTTGGTTATTCTTAGCTGTTGGCTTCTCTCATCTTTGCTGATTTTCTAACCCTCTTTCCCCATAGCCAGTAGGATGTGATCATGAACTTGGGTCCAAAGCAGTTTCAGATGCCTGCGGTGTCTGCAAAGGTGATAATTCAACTTGCAAGTTTTATAAAGGGCTGTACCTCAACCAGCATAAAGCAAATGGTAAGTGACACTGTTGTCTCATTGTCCTAGCTGCTGAAGCAAAACTTTTGCAGCTGAATGAGTTTGAGTCACATTAATATAGTAACCGGGACACAGATGCTTGCTTTTGTCACTTATGCAAGAACAATGGAGAATGGAAGTATTTTTAGTAAGATGTTTTGTTAGTATATTAGAACTCAGAAGTGTGTTGAGTGAAAACCTTCCTACCTTGTGGTCAAAGTATGACAGTTTGGCTATGGTATGCCCCTAACTTATTTATTTAAAAAAGTGTTATAATCTGGGCATGATAGCACATTCCTTTCATCACAGCTAATGGGAGGCTGAGGCAGGAGCACGGTGAATTCAAGGCCAGCCTGGGCAATTTAGTAAAACCAGTTTTGTCTCAACAGAAAAACGCTGAGGATGTTGTTCAGCAGTTGAATGCCTACCTAATGTGAGCAAGGCGTGGATTTGATCCCCAGGATTGTAGAAAGGGAAAGACATATTGTAAAACTCAGAGGATCTGTGCTCACATTGATCTATGAATATTTGAAGCAGTTATCTACATTTTGAATTTTCAGAATATTCCCTATTAAGCACCACACAACTCTAAATTTCTTCTAGCTAATTTAGAAAGACCAAAGGGAGTTTTTGAGATTGTGGCTTCCATTGGCCTTGGGAGGCAAGAGTGTGCTTTCCCTCCACAGACATTCATTTAGTAAGATATTGGATAAGACACATCATCTAGTGTTTTTAACTCTTGACAAATGAAATAATTTGTCTTCATAGAATGGGACTGGATGGCAGCTAGTGATCCAAAAACTCCACACTAAGCAAATGGACACCGCAAGGGTCTGGGCATGTCTGGTCCTCCTTCTCTAATGCACAGTATAGAACTGGGGACTGTCTGTTCTCTCCATTAAGAGTATTATCCAGTGGTCATCATTCCAGTGGGTGCCCGAAGCATTGAGGTCCAGGAGCTGCAGATTTCCTCCAGTTATCTTGCTGTTCGAAGCCTCAGCCAGAAATATTACCTGACGGGCAGCTGGAGTATCGACTGGCCAGGCGAGTTCCTCTTCGCTGGGACCATGTTTGAATACCAGCGCTCCTTCAACCACCCAGAACGTCTGTATGCAGCAGGACCCACGAATGAGACGTTGGTTATTGAAGTAAGCCTTTTCAGTTCATTTTTTTTCTCAGTGCTTTGTGCTGCATGTATTCCGATGACTACACATTGAACAAGCTAAAAGTGCTCCAATATTTTCAGTTCAAATTTGTTTCCCAGTAGGCTAGTTTTCAATGTGTAAGCAGAGGAAGACAGTTAGCACCTCCATTTGGAGGAAAAAGATACCCAACGGGCTGCTGTGAGAATGTGTTGATTCTCACATGAGGATGCTAGCCTTTCACTATTATGCTGGGCTTTTGTGAATGCCAAGGAAGGCAGCAGGAATGCTTTCTCAGTTATTCCAGCTCACTGCATCTGTCATTTAGATGCTTGATTGTAGCTGTTCACTGCAGGCTGAGTAGCCTGGGAGGCAGAATTAATAGGGGAGAAAAATGCTTGCTTAGGTATCAGCTGAGTCTTAGTTGTGAGACATCACTGTGATTTTGTAGGTTGTAGCTTCCCCAGATATTAAAAAAAAATCTCAAGAAGCAATAATAATAAATATAGCTAACACATCTGCAGAGGACCCTGCAGGACTGTTACCATCTGTGGGCTTTCTTTAGTCATGTCTTTGAGTTTGCTTTCTTGGCGCTTCGCAAAATGGGACTGATATTTATTCTCATTGGGTAAATGACTTGCTTCAGTTTGTGCAGAAGTAACATTGTCTACCACGTGCTGAACATGTATATAACTAGACACTGTTAGCAGTTATTTGAAGCTTTAATTTCTTACCAGTACATTTGGGGTCCAAACCTTCCTGTGTAAGTCAGATTTCTGATCCTGTAACAAAATACCAGATTCAATTAACTTGTAGAGAGGAAAGGTTTGCTAGATTTGCAAACTCCTAGTATTGGTGGTGCCAGTCCTTGGTCAAGTGGCCTCCTATTTATGGTCCTGGGGGGAGGCAGTGACCTTCATGGTAGCAGTAGGTAGTGCAGAAAGCTTCTGATCTCATGGTAGCCAGGAAGTGAGAGACAAAGGGGTAGAATGCCAGGACCTAAGTGTCACCACCTCTTAACTGGACCGCAGACTGAGGAATAAGGGTTGTTGAGGGACACTGGCCTAAACCATAGCTTGTAACTCATTGACTTGTTACATGTTCCTAACTCATACTTCCAGGGAGAAACAGAGGTGAACTGGTGTCCTGTCTGTGCCACACCAGAGTACGATAGCTAGGATAGGCCTAGTCCTACTGTTCTCTCAAGTACAGGGAGCATCAGATTGGTGCAGCTGGTACTGTTGCCACTATTGAGCTGTAATGCCTCCTGTCTTCCTGTGTGTGGATCTTGTACTAATCAGTATTGGATGCACCCTCTTTCCCCAAAAGTAAGACCTAGCTGGAAAATAACATTGAGAACTAGAGACCAAAAAGTGTCAGCCCAATTCAGGCATGATGGTGCACATCTATAATCTCAGCACTCAGGAGGCTAAGGCAAGAGGATTGCCGTGAATTTGAGGACAGCCTGAATGACAGAGAGACCCTGCCTCAAAATAACAACAAGAACAGCCAAACCTATTCTTGCCTTGAGTTGATCTAAAACTTAAATATTATGAGATAACTATGAGAAAGTCATTTGATGAGTCTTGCTAAAATTATACATGTGTGTGTGTGTGTGTGTGTGTGTATTTCTTTTTCAAAAAATATAGACTTTTTTGTATTTATAGGGGGAAGGATTTCCAGGGTATTCAGGGTCTCACTGCTAGATCAGACACTTAATGATCCACCTGTTTATAGCCTCCCAAGAGTTGGAATAATAGGTGTGTGCCACCATGCCCAGTCTCAATTGCCATCTTAGTGAGCCCCAGGGATGGGGCCAGCATAGCAGGCCTGGAGAGATTGAACTCCCAGTGCCTGTACCTGCTTGCAGGTATTTTAATCTGCTGAGCTATTTGGCTGGCATATATATATATATATATGCTTTATTGTAGCTGTTCACTGCAGGTTGAGTAGCCTGGGAGGCAGAATTAATTTCCAACTCCTTCCCCTGACTTTCTTGTGCCCTTCACACACTACCTGTTTCACCTTGGAGAGTGTTCCAATGTATATATATATATATATATATATATATATTTGATATATGTTATATGTATATATATTCAGTTTCTTAGTGGTAAGGAAAGCATCATAATTCTTGTTTCCAAAGAGCTTAAACATACAAGGTTCTCAATCTTCTGCGGCGTTTTCTTCAACTATATAATTAATAAAGCAATTTTCAGAGATAGATTCTCTTTCTGTCTAACCTCCATTTATTATCATCTTCACTGCCATGTGCAGGGAAAACGGGTGAGTCTCGACAAGCACCATGCTGCTGTGGTGTTGGTGGGGACCTTGGCAGTTCTTGCCAGCTTAGCAGTTCGTGAAAGCAAAGAAAATGAATTACTCTTATCCGGTGTATGGAAATCTGCATTCCGTATGTGCTGAGTTATTGGGGGTAGGTTGGATGACATCTTGAAGTTTCCCTAATGGATTCTTAGGCTGGCTAGGACTTTGAAAAATAGAAAAATGAAAATACCTGGGCATTAAATTGTCATTGAATTCTTCTGCATCTCATTCCCAGAGCTTCTATCAAGTGCCACAAGGACAGTAGCTGTTGATTGAAAGGCAAAAATAATAAATCTCCTTGTTATGCAATCTAGAGTGTTGGACAGCGCAGTATAGTGGTGCATAAATATGTAAAAGAACACAGTTATAGATCAGGATAAATGGTTGGGAAGGAATCTCCATGAGAAAATACGGAGGGAGAATGTCTTGGATTGCAGAAGGGAGGAGAACTCTCTCCAAGGTGAAACAGGCAGGGCATGAAGGGCACAAGAAAGAAGGGGAAGGAGTTGGCAATTAAAATTTCAGGTTTCAAAACTCTGTGTGTGTGTGTGTGTGTGTGTGTGTGTGTGTGTGTGTGTGTGTG
>PVKA01000152.1:0-166890 GCA_004027165.1 Ctenomys sociabilis | reverse complement strand
GTGAGCTCATGGCAGGGAGACAGAGAGGTATTGAGGAATGAATACAGGGCCATCCCCCTCACAATGAGCTACATCTTCAGCCTTTATTTGATTTATTTTTTTGAGACAAATTCTTGCTAAGTCACTAAGCCACCAAGTCTAGGCTAATACTTGGGATTCTCCTGCCTCAAAGCTTCCCAGAATGCTGGAATTACAGGCACGGCCAGTATACTTGTCTTGATTTAGAGCTTTGTGGCAAGAAAAGGGAGTATTGGGCTGTGGGCTAGATACAGTAGGGAGAACAGACTACCACCAAAGGGGTTGGGATTTCATGCTTAGAACATCAGAATCTTATTAACGTATCTAGAAAATCTTCAGCAGCAGATAAGTGATTAAAGAGACATGAAATAAATTGGAGGAAAAGATAAATTGATTTTCTAGAAGATAATCTACAAATGCTATAGAGGACTCAGAGGAGTTGAGTGTGGATTTGCTTGGAAAAACTTATGAACTGAGCATGAAAAGTCATGAGAAAGGTCTTTTAGAAGTTTCATGTGATGAAAGAGGAGGCTGTGCTGGAAAACTCTCACACTGCCACTTGGAGCATCTGCTGGGTGTTTAGTGTATTTCTAATAGGTGGTCAATTTATTACACTCAGCTGAATTAAACCAGCATTGTGCTTAGCGTAGGAGGCCCACCTGAGGGTTGTTGCCAGCAGCAAAAAGGCAGAACAGGAGAAGCTGCTGTAGCAGTGTCAGGGATGCTGTTTGGAGAAGCTGTTGGAACTGTCGGAAGCTGCTAGTTTTCTTGGGCCGTTCTTCTGGAGGACCTTGTCATGCTGCCTTTTCCAGTGAACTTTGGAGGAGCTCTGGTCCTCCTCTTAGCATCAATTTCTGGCTCCAGAGGGGAAGATGGTGCATTGCTCAGCCTCACGAAGCTTGTCGTGTTGGCTTTCCTGATGGGAACTCAGCTTTCCTCATAGCTGAAGGAGGAGCTCAGGACCTCACCATTGCAGAGGACAGCTGTGGTACTTTTGGGGGAGCTCTAGTGCTTGAGTATTGCTTCCTAGCTCTAGTTCAGATCCCTCAGCTTGCTAACACAGATCCTTCATCCCATTCGCACAGTTGCCCTAGCTTCCACCACTGACCTGTGGGCCTTTCCAGCACATATCCATGAAGCAGGGCTTCATGAGACTTTGTTGTGGGCTCTGGGCCTCTAGTTGGACTGATAGGAGGCATTGTTATTGTGAGCTCTAGGCCCTCAGCTGGATTTGTTAGTATTTAGTGCGTGGATAGGTTCCCTGCATTTGTAGTATGTGATTCTTAGGTGATTCATTATAAAATACTATTATAAAGCATGTCCTGCACTATACTGTTCACCTTGCAAAAACCCCAAACTATGTCAAAATGTAACTCCCTGAGGATGCCTTGAAATAGGGGTGGGTATGGGGAAGTTTTCATATTAGCCACCTATCTTGGTGATGACTTCTGCCAGTCAAGAGTAGTGACCACCATGAAGTTGAGTGGGGATTTAAAGGCCCTTGATGTCTTGGCATAGATACATGATTCAGTTCCTGAAATGACTGAAGTAATACACTAGTGAGTCACTTGTTAACTGAGGAAAGTAGGTCCTAGTGTTCTTTAATAAAGCTACCTCTTTGGAGTAGCCAAGTCATTGTTATGTCAAGAACATGCCTTGGGGAGGAAACTCTTGAACCCTGGCTGACATCGCCGGTGGAGGGTCACACACCTGGGGCCCCTACACAGGTGCCGTAGGAGCTTGAAGCAGAGATACACCTGTCAACACTCTGGCATTTTCTCCTGTGCTCTTGTCCTGCCCCTGAACACCTGCAGGTAGGACAGAAGAGCTGACTTGGCTTGTGGCAGCAGTGATGGCATCCCAGGTGCCGCTGCTGCTGTTCTTTTCTCCCCCAAGATTGTCCCAGCTGTACATCTCCTTCCAGACTGTAATGTATTTAAGATCTGTGTCAGCATCTCATGCTCAAAAGCCATGTAAATTCATTTTAGAGGATAATTTCCAAGTATTATCTTGATTCCTGGAAGGAATCGGGGAAACCTGCTAAATGTCTTGCATAGTTTCAAGACTGCACAGTATCTTCACATTTGAAAACTACATTTTCTACAATGCCAGAAGGATATCTGATAGTAATGAAGCTGTTTCTTTAGGGCCTCCATGGTGTAAGATGGCCTCCACGTCATAGTTATCCAGTAGCACTAGTCAGGATTAAACATTTCCTGAGGAAAAGAACTAAAAGATAATTCACAAAAAGTAACCATATGCAACTTCAAAGGTTAAAAGCACAGACTCTTCATAATTAACGGAACTTGTGGGGATGTCTAGGTTGCATAACTTCCATATTTGTAAAATGGGAAAAGAATACTCATGATCAGAGCCATCATAAGGATAATTCCAGCACTTATAAAATATGTAGCATGCAATGTTTATTATCATCATTATTTTGCATCTGAGCATATCACATGCATGAAAAAACCCTACACTTCAGGTTGTACTTACCAATTTGGTGATCAAAGGCCAAATTCAGATCATATCATATTAAAATAGAATAGATCAATGCTTTAATATCAGTTGATTTTTTATAAAAGTGTGGATATTTTAGGCCTCTTATTTTTAAAAAATCTGGCCCCCATAGATACTTGAATTTGCAAAGTTGGCAGTAGAACTTGGCTAGGAGTTTATGTCCCCTGTGGTCATCCAGACCAGAGATCTAGATCAAATTACTCTGTCCATGTGGGTGGGAAGCCCCTGAAGGTCTCTCCACACTTACTAGAGAGAGGTGGCTCTTAGGAGGTGCTCTTCACCCCTTGTGGCTGTTTATTTTGGCAGAAGAGATTAAGAATTCTGAATCAATGTCTGGAGTTCAATAAGCAATCCAGCCCTTGAAATTATACTTTAATTAAACCAAATGTTTAAAATTGGTTACCTTGTTGTAGATTTCTAGAGTTTTATCCCCCAGTTTTCTAAAGAAGATGTATCTGTTTCCTCTGTTTGTTTTCTATTGAACGTGTGAGCAGCCAATTCCCTTCGTTTCAGGAAATACGTTTATCCTGAAAGGCATCACTTTTAGAGCAACACAGCTTTGCTGGCTGTGCCAAGAGGCCTCTGCTTCACCACTCAACAAATGTATACACACAGTCCTGTGGCTGAGAGAAACCTAGACGGGGCAGCAGGGCTGGCCGCCTCTGAGGGCTGCCGCTTCACGCAATCAGAACAACGCACAAACCATTCCTGATGAAAACTTGGTTGGTTTTACTACTCCACGACAAGAAACCATCTTTGTACTGTGTCTCTCTGCAATTTTGTTTATAAACATAAAATGGTTCCAAATTTTCACAGTTCTGTTTGTAATTTAATCTTTGCTGTTCAGCATACGTTCTCTGCAGAAAAACCACAACACAGAATAACCCAAGAAAGGATGGAAAGTGCAAAGCCGAGGGATTGAGTTCCTCTTCACTTTCATCTTTAAACCTTGAGAAGCCCTGTTGTTGTCTGTGCTGACAAAATTAAACAGACATTGATAGGGTACTTCTGAACATTGTAGCAGCATCAAAGTGTGCCTTCTGATTTCCCTTCTGTTTAATCTTCACACAGTTCCATATCACACCCAGCTGCATTATTTGGCCTGCATACAAACCCTTGAAATGTTTACCAGGTACAGAATTTTTCCTGATACTTCCAAAGTCACTTTAGACACACAGCCTCACCTGGGGATGCAGTTCTCTAAAATTGATGTGGTGGACCAGTCTATCTTTTCATAAATAGAAACAGTTCCTTGAACAGTGACAAAACTTTACTTATAAAGGAGAAATAGTGGGTAGATCTGAATGAGGTCGTAGTGTGTGGTATGCTTGATTGGATGTACATAGTATTTTTAAATTATTTTTTATTATACTGAAGAATAATAGCTACAGTAATATCTCATAGTATTAAAGTACAGCCTTATCATAAAGTGAAGTCACTTTACTTTGGCTATTGTTTTTCCAGACTTCCTTTGTATGCTTAGCCTATCTATAGAGTAATCAAAGTATGAATTAATCTCCTAGAAATACGATCTGTCAGAAAACAATCTAAGGGGAAACTTACATGATTAACTGGACATGCCCTACTTGCTTGAAGAATTATGGTTTTATTAAAATGTTACCAGAATATTTGAAGCTAAAATGTTAATTCTAGTATCTAGTCAGATATCAGTTTTCTCTTTTAGGAGAACTTCAGTTAATGTCTTCAATATTTAAATGCATTCTATTGTTTTCAAGATAATATCATCAAGTTTCCAATCAGTTTTAACCTCATGCTTATACATCTCCAAAACTGACAAAACCCAGTTATTCTATAAACCTAAAATTATGATAAGCAATAAATGACATTTTTCTAATACTAGACTACTTTGATATCCAAGTGATCCATGGCTTTATTCTTTAAAGGAAGTTGAAGGTCATATACTTTTCCATACAACAGCTATGAGTTGAACCAAAATGAATACTTATGGAGCCAGAAATATGCTCACTCCAATATAAAAATATGTTGAATATGTTTTACAATCCTGTGGGATGCTGAAATCAGTGTGTGGGAACCTACCAAAATGAAAAATGCAGTTCCATCCACAGAAAGTATAAGTTTTTGAACAAAAACACTTTCTCTTTTGGCCACCTAAAATTACTGCCTGTTCCTAAGTTCTTATTATAGTGTAAAATTCAGCAAAAGGGTGTGTTACTGAGTCTCACAGGGGTGACCCTGGGAGGGGGAAGCTTCTCCATGTTTCCCACTCAGATATATTGCATCATAGCCTCCGGCTGTCTTAAGCAATTTCCATCCTCAGCCACCCTCATAGGTATTGATTTAGGTAACTTTTTTTTTTTTTTTTTTTTTTTCTGGTACCAGGGCTCAAACTCAGGACCTTGTGCTTGCCAGGAAAGCACTTATTCCACTGAGCTATCTTCCCAGCCCTGGTAACTCTTATTAAAGCAATTTTCTTTTCTTTTCTTTTGTTTCTTCACAGGATGTGATTTAAAGAAGTTAAATATTTGTTGGCTATCCATTGGCATCCAGTCCTGTGCAAGATGCACCAGTGGTAGAGATATAAGTTCTGTTACTCAAACTTAATGTCTCTGGTCTTTTTTTGTATTTGGTATGAGGTCTTACTACGCAGCTCAGACTCATAGTGATCCTCCTGTTTTCAGTCTCCCCAGCGCTGGGACTATAGGCCTGCGCCACCAAATCAGGTCTTTGTGGCTGGCTGAGCACAGCCAGGGGCGGGGCAGGGCAGCATGTGGTATCAGGGATGGAACACTGGTCCCTGTTTTTGCCTAAGCAAGTGCTTAGCCCACTGAATGAGGTCACTGGCCCTACAGACTCAGGTCTTTGGAGGATGTAAAGTACAAGTTTTGGTGTGTGGATCACTTTGTTTCAAAGCATGATGGATCAGGTGGGGAGCATTGATATACATAGTTGTTGATAGCCAATCAGTGCGCTGTGTGATTTTGCATAAGTCATTGAAATTGTTTGAGTCCCAGTTTCCACATCCAGAAAAAGATTTTCTTAAGTTAAACAAATGTGTTCCATTACATACTATGGCACTGTCCTGAATCAATTTTATATTAATTGATGACTTATTTATTTCTGTGGTTTCTACAACTGGCATAGTATCTAGAGCATTAGGAAACACACACACATGAATATTGTCCTATGATAAAATTCATTTATTCACTTAGAAAGTGCAATCTTTAAAGCGCCTTCTTAGGCAGGCATAGTGGACCAGGATTCAATCCCTGGCACCACAAGCCATGTTAGCCCAGCCTCTGGGGCACGCTGAAACAGCAAACTGAGACTAGGTATGGTGGCACAAGCCTGTAATCCCAGTGCTTGGGAAGCTGAAAACAGGAAGATCACTGTAAGTCCAAACTGTGTAGAAAGACGTTATAGACCCTGTCCAAAAAATACATTTAAAAAACAATGAAATCTTATTTCAGATCAGAACTCCTTTCATACAGACAAAACATAAAAGCAAATGAAATGCCTCTCACCAAAGCTGGGTGCCTGCAAGCAGAGCCCAGCCTTTCTTTGCCCCACTGTAGCCTGGAAGTTCTCTGAAATCACTGGACATCTGGGATACATGTTTTAAAAACCATCTCTTAAGAGTGGCCCTGGAACCTTACAATTTGAAGTTAAATACAGTGAATTTCATTAAAAGTGATGAAATCTGATCTCCTAAAATGCATTTGGGGAATCAGTACACTTCCTAGAGTACTTGCCTTGCCCAGGGTGAATAATTTACCATCGGAAGTTGCCAACCATTTAGTTCAAGCTGGGAGGTGAGCTTGTCTTCCCAGGCTGGAGGGAAGTTTCCAGATCTTTCCACATGGTTCTGCAAGTCTCTAAGCACAAAGCAGGCAAATGCAGTCCCAGGAGTAACTGACTGCTGTCAGTTACCCCAAGAAATCAGTACCTGGCCTGACACCCAATAAAAGTGTCTTCTGATTCTGGTTATTTTTGTATGTCAGACCTCCATGGGATGTCTTCATGTGAGCTCAAAGTTTAAACTAAATGGGAAACAGACATTCACTTTCATGACTAAACCATGAGCCAGTCCAATCTAAATCTGCAATCTGGGTTCCAGGCAGTTGTTCCCCTTGGATCTGTGGCTCTGCTTAGTTTTGACATTTGCAACAGGTGGACATCAGTTTAAATAGTGTGGGTCTCACTGATTTCCTCGGTGACCCAGGGAAATCCTGAGGGGCACTCCAGGACGTGTATGATTGACTTAGGTCTTAGATTTTCTAGGTATTGTTTAAGCCCATCAATTATGTTATTACTCTGTAACACATACACATGTACATATAAATGAAATTATATTTCTGCAGTACCCAGGGGAAAAAATACCTGTTTATGTCCACATGATCCAACACAAAGGGTAAGAAATACTGATTTGGCGATCTCAGGCCTTTTGAGATCACTACAGATAGTTTTTTTTATAAAGCTAAGTAATTACTGTCTATCTAATTCCTTGCCATGTAAGCCTAGCATAGAAACTGAAATTTCTCTCATTGAACTCATGTACTTGTTATTCATCTGAAGGATTTACATTTCGATTTAAATTTCAGTCATGTTAAGGGTATTATGTGTTTGGTTGCTGTGTTATGCTTGCTTTTTGAGGTGTGAAGCAAAGAACAGCAGAGTCTTTGTGACTTCTACACCTCCAGATCACTAAATTTAGTTTGTGTTTTAAAGGGTGTGGGATAGGCATTGTATTCTGAAATGGCACAACTGTGAAAGTTAGCAGTCCGAATTATAATTCACAGGTCTTGGTTGGAAAACATTTAATCTAAGGTACATGTTTATGTACCTTTTGTGAGTATGATTGAAAACTTAATTTTTTTTGTTTTGAAGTTTTGATATAGATAATCTAAGGTCATTGACTTAGCTCTTTGTTTAAGCAACTATGGAAGATGCCTGCTGGAAAGATAATTTTAGGATTGGGAGTTGAGATTAAAATACAAAAATTATTTGATTGTACAGCCAGCTGAGGTGAACTTTTAGCCATTACACACCATCCAGAGTGGGATGGCTTCCCTGATATTTCAGTGCCCCACCTCCTCCCCCTTTAACATCTCTGTCTCAGTTTTGGTCTCTCTTTCTCTCTCTCTCTCTTTCTCTGTCTCACACACACACACACACACACACACACACACACAGAGCAAGAAGTGAGTCATATTCTCTATCAATCTGTCATGTGGCTGGAGTGGAAGTGAGGAAATTTGTCTTGAGTGTTTCATTATGAAGTGACTTCATCTCTGTCCGATAACCAGAGCAATTCAGAAGGACATGATAACACAGGTTGATTGCACTTCTCTAACTGAAATATGATCACCTGCATTTTTATAGCATTGCTTTTTTTTTTTAACAAAAAGCTTTAAATACTAAACAGCTCTCCTTATGTCAGGGATTTTTTTCTGTGCTAAGAGGCAGAAGGTGGTGCTTAACTCTTTGCAAGCCCTTTCCTACTTGATATTGTAGTGAGGGAGGGAGATTCCCTCAACTGAAATGCAGCCACTTTTGTAATGACAGTAAGTGAGAAATAGGTTAGCCCCAGGCTAGTTCCAAGGCAGGAAAAGACATCTAAAGAAAATTACTGTAATAAACAACTTCCTCCACTCCTTGGCCAACAGAGATGATGGGTTGGCTGGGGACCAGGTGGACAGGCACATTGATCAGTGAGATGACAGTGTGTGAGCACTGCTTGACAAAGTATTAATTACCTTCTCATCTAGCTCCTTGCTCCAGCCCCTGCTGGCTGAATTCTCCCCAAGGTGAAGGGCTGGAATAAAAGCCTGACTCCTGATAAGATCAGTGCAAGGAAAGGAGATGAGCCAAGTAGCACAAGCTGAGTGAAGACACAAAACACTACCAAGGCAAGCAAGTGATGGGGAGTTAATACAGAACAGATGATAGAACGTAGAGATGTGAGAAGCTGGTCTGGTGGTGTTTTCACAACGGCATGTCATTTGTCTGGAGATGGCCATTTGCTGGTTGAAGCTGGGACCTCAATTAATTCATGGCAAATACTTTGGTGATGGCTCAGTGAACACTATTTCTCTTCACTAAACCCTGAGGAATGTTGATGAGTTGAATTAGAATGTAGTAGAGATTCTGTACATCAGCCCACACCATTGAACTGCTGAACAGATACATTTCCCAACTCCCTGACTGGGTCTTTATGTTACTGTCGCTTGTCAAACTCGACTCACTCACACATAATAGCACTGGTGATACCTGGTCATGTTCTTTGAGCTTTGAAGTGAACAAGAGGAAGGCAAGAAAACTGGCTGGATTTTAACATCACAAGGGATTCCAAAAACCACATGCACTTACAAAAACACAAATCCTCACCACCAAACTCTTTCTCTGAGACATAAAACATATGGCATAATTGGAGATTTATCAAGGAAGGACCAATCAATAAAGTCTATCGTGTTTCACTTGTTAAAACAGCAATGAAATAAAAATGTTTTTTTCAAATGCAAGGGAAAAACAGATCGGGGAGATTAAGAATTACATATGCTTATATTAGATAACAGCACACTAACGAAATACAACTTTCAGGTTCAGATGCAGTATCAGAAAACAAATGCTCTGGCATGCTGTTGAATCCCAGGGATAAAATCTTCCCAACAGAACACAGTTCTTAACAGTTTCAATTACAATCCTAGACACTGTCTCAGCCAGAGAGGCCATGTTGGGGGCATCAAGCCACTGGGTTTTTGGGCTTGATAGTATCAAAGTCCAGTCCAGCACAGCTGCTTATAGCTGTGTGACCTCAGGAAGTGCTTTGTTCATCTACTGCACTGGTGCCTTCTTGTAATATTAATATTAGTTTTAATTGGGAGAATCTGTTACTGTGCTTTGCCCAGCACACAGAAAGCTCTCAATAGGAGTGGCTCACATTATTTTTTAAAGTGATCAAGTACATGATGGGAGACAAGAAGCATATTTTTCAGCCTGCATTAAATAAAAAGCTAATCTTTCCCACTCTGATTTCCAGAGGAAAATTACGACCATTACTTAAAAAGAAAAATCTTAAATGGTGAAACAAATACAATCCTGGTGAAAGGAAATTACATTTTTAATAGTAAAAGGAATATCAAAAGAGAGAAAGGTATTTGGCTCGGATTGCTCCAAGTGCCTCTGTGGGCACCCAGGGCTGAAGCTGTGTCCCCCCCCTTTGGTGAGAAGTTGGTAGGTTCCAGCCTATTTGTGGTTTTCTAGCTTAAGAAGCTGTAAATTTTATAACTCTGCACCCTGCGGTTAAAAGCTGCTGAGTGTTGTGTCTGAAGTCAGGTGGTTCATGTGCTAAAGGTAGACATTAAACAGCTCTATGGAGGACCTGGGAGCATTTATGGAGGTTGCTTGCCAGCTGTAAATTAGAAACCCCGTGCCAGTTGGCTGAAAAATTCTCTGGCTTAAATCCAGTTAAGTAAACTAAATCACTGGCGGTCTTTACAAATCTGTGCATTTAACAGCTTGAGTATATATCTGGTCTGGTTTGCAGCACGGGGTGGTTCAAAAGTGGCATTATTATAGTGGGGTATAGTGACACATACCTGTAGTCCTGGCTGTCTAGGAGGCTGGGATAGGAGGAGTCCAAGTTCAAGCCCAGCATGGGCAACTTAATGAAACTGTTGGGGCCAGGGAGATGGCTTAGTAGAATAAGTGCTTTCCTGGTAATCACAAGGGCCTGAGTTCAGTCCCTGGTTCTGAAAAAGAAAAAAAGAAAGAAAGAAAAGGAAACTGTCTTCAGTTCAGTGTACAGATCTTGAATTCATTTCCTACACACACACACACACACACACACACACAGCATAATTATGGTTCTGCAGAAGTCCTCTGAAGAGTAACTGACTACTTCTGCCAGGCCACTGCAAAGGCTTTCAAATAGATATGAGTGGTGGACATGGTCACTCTCAAGTGTCTGAGGTGGGGCCTCCGCACTCACACAGGAAGCTTGACTGTGCTGTGTCCATGCTTCTCCCCAAGGCCCCTTTTCCCAGTGAGAGGTGCTGTCTGTGATTAAGCCAGTGGTGACAGTCCCACAAGTTGCTCCCGTGTAAACAAAGCCACCACCTTGAGGGTTACAGACTTCCTGAAGACAGGGACAAGAGCATCATATAAAATCTGAAAAAATTTAAATTATGTCTTAACAACTGGTGCAGGGAAGATAATTCTGGAATTTAAGCTTAGGTGGTGTGAGGTGGAGTGAGGTAATGTTTCATGTCTGTAGCATTTATAGAGTTGCAGAAGATGCCACAGACCAAAAGGGCCTATTGCTCTGATAAATTCTTAGTTTTCATTTTGCATGGGGCCTACAAGTTATGTAGCCATTCCTGAGGACGGAATTGGTCTCTGACCAGATTCAGTCCCTGTGAGAATAGGAGAAACCCACAGAGGTTCTATTAGCCAGGCAGACAGTCTAATTTCCAGAGGACAAACCATTTGCAGACATCAAATAAACATACAAGAAAAGTACCAGGTGCTCTGTTCCATTGGCACTTTCCCTGCTACACAAGGGAGAAAGAAAAGGCCAGGATATTTTTCGTTGTGGTAAAATGACATAAAATGATAACTGTCACTTTCTCTTTTCTATATATTTGGCCTTGGTGCATACTTTTTTAAGTTCTTCCTAGAAGAGGCTTTTATGCACCTATATTAAGATATATTCTTAAGGCAGATTTTATACCCCTTTCTGCAGGCACTGCTTTCTGTGTGTTATTACAAAATTGTGTGTGTATACTATAGCTCTGTAGCTATTCAAGTCAAGCCTTGAGTTGTCTGATTTTGTAAAGCTGAGAGGCTTTTATCTATTTAGACAGCCACTGAATATATTCAACTAAAAATAAGCAATATGCTGTATGTGCAACTGGCTATAAACTCATAGAACACACGTAACCACACACAGTCACCTATGATGTGTTTTGTGAGTTATTAATGTAAGTTGCAGCTTCCTGCAGACATTTACAGTAAATTGTGTCATTTTCTTCTGGTTTTGGCCAAATATAAGAACACTGATAATTATGAAATAGATTCATCTTCTTGTTGCTTTCGACACTCTGTATTTTTTTGCTGTTCTTGTTCTTAGCTTAAGTATTTTACTTTTCTGCAGATCTTGTCATATTTTCCTTACAATTATGGGGAAAGGGAGGCAAAAACATCATAAAGCATTTGTCCCTTTGTGGGGAATAGAATAAACCTCAAGAACACATAAGCTCTTTTTGTACTTTTGTGGCTTTGTGGCTCAAATATTACTAAGATACTTTGTTAATTAAATTAGAGCTACCACACTGCTTAGGTGGTCATGTGGTTTGTTTTGTTTTAAATTTCACAGAATCGTGGGATTTCCCCCTAGCTGGTTCTGTGGCACTTGGCGCCTAAGCCATTAAATCACTGCCACCAGCAATTCTTCCCCAAGAGTCCATTTTTCCTTCCTCCCTTGAGAATATCCTTGATCCTCCTGCCCAGAGGGCTTTGTTCACCGCCCTGATCATGGAAGTCTGAAGGCTATGAGAGTAACAGGAAATGTATTAAGATCTAAGTTATATGAAAGTAAAGATGTACTATTTCCTGGACTATTAAATGTAGGCTATGAGAAAAATGAGTGCAAGCTGATTGTAAGATTATGTGTTGGACCAAATGGCTAGAAAGACACATTGCCCCTTCATGCAATGGTGAAGGCTGAGGGAGAAACAGCCTTTCTGAGGACAGAATGAGATGACAAGGTCAGTATGGGACTTGGATGTACTTTTAAATGCTCAAGCACAGATCTCTGCTAAGCAGCTGCATAGGTGAAGGTGAGAGGTGAGGTGTCACCCAAGCGGGCAGCCACTTGCCACATGTAAAGTTACATTTGATTTTAGTCGTTGGTCACTTCAACGTTGAAGAGATGAGCCAATAAGGAGGATCCAGCAAAGGCGAGCAGGGATAAACATGAGGGAGATTGGGAAAAAACAGAATGAGACTCTGGTGTCAGCAAAATGGAAGGAAGTGATCGGCTACACTTAGTCCTAGTGACTGGTTGAAAATGAGGAGTTTTTTTAGTTGTTTGGTGTGACAAGGTACCATTGAAAGAAGCTTCAAAGATGTGATAAGGGAACAGCTGAGAAAGAGTGGGGAGAATAATGAAACATGGAGACTGAAAGCAAAACAACCCTAGGGGAGGTTTTGGTATAGAAGGAAATAAAGATATAGGACACAAGGTAGAGGGATGGACAGAAGTAATGTTTTATCTTAAGAATATAATAGCATGGTTTAATGCTAATAGGGATGATCCATTAAACAGGGTAATTCAACAAAGCTAGGGATATGGGGAGGCAGTTATAGCAGTGGTGCTGTAAAGTAAAATGGTGTATGACACATGGTCAAGAATGTGGTCTTAGGATCCAGGAAGGAATGCCCAGCATCAAAAGTGGGGAGGGGTTAGTGGATACAGATGCGGAGGGAGATTTGATGATGCGATAGTACATAAGTCTCATTTTGTTGGGGACATGAATGATTTCTTAGGGTTTACTTGAGTAAAGGTCTGGGGAAATTCAATGGCTTGATTGAGTTTGATAATGGTGAGAACTTATCTTCAGTCCAATTTTTATCTGAGGTGCATCTTATTCTTGACCCTGATATTTTAAAATTCTTGCAGTGAAACAGTATCCAATGTATGGCTTAGGCTTCAAAATCTGGAAGTAAGGGCCAGAGAGATAGCTCAGCAGCTTAAGCACCTGCCTGGCAAACACAAGGTCCTGAGTTTGATCCCCTCAAAAAACCAAACAAAATCTGGAAGTAGAATAGAGGAAATGTGCCTAAGAGAAATTTCTTAAACCATTCTTAACTCACTGGGACATAAATCCTAGAAGCTCAAAAGGCAAGAACACATATTCTTCTGCATTTTCTTTGCACTTGTAACAGATATCTGTTTCCCTATTTAGTAGAAATCAAGACGTAGTTTGATGGGGAGAATTGGTGGCTCTAGAAAGTGCAGGAAATTCTTTGCTTTCCCTGTAGCACTGATGCTTGGATTTGTGTCCATCACTTAAATTTCTATATGATGTGACTCTATTGTAGTAGAACGACATCAGGCCTCACAGCCCTTAGCTCACTGTCATTCACATATTTTACCCATTTTTTACTGTTACATGTGTAAATGTGACTCACTGCCTTATTTTCTTCCCTACAAGACTACTGTATATCTGGCACACACAGATTGTAGCAACCTTCCGTGCTGTATTTGAGGCACTGCTTTGATTGAATGAGAAATTAAGTTAGAGGAAGATGATCTTCTGAATGAGAAACTGCTCTTACAATTCTAGTTTGATCATATGGAAGACCCTCATGGGCCAGTGTTTACTTAATACAAGAAAACATTACCAGAAACACTGCAGGGATACCAAAAAGGGAAGTGTAATATCTATTCAGAATGTGTGACTATTAAATCAAATGTGATTCCAACAACAACTGCATGATTTAGCTGTAAAACTTGGGGAAGAAGAAAACTAGAAAGATCTTCAAAGCGAAAAGACCTCTAGCGTGGATGGTGCAGAGATTTTCATTGGCAGTGTGAAAACTGACATTTGTCCATTTCAGCGGTGCTGCCTTTCATGGTGTTTTGGATGAGGTGTGGGGAACACAGACTTACCATTATGCTTGTATCTGGGAGGCAGCAAGATTTGTCATCATAAACTGACACCCACACCATGGAGTCTTAAGAGTTAGCCATAATATTCCCAGAGACATTTAAACTAATAGCAAAGTGGTAGCCATTTGGTAGAATCTTAAAGACTAGTCTAGTCTAGTGGTGGCCCTTGAACGGCTGCCCCCACCCAACTTTAATTGAGGTAAGAGTCCCACCAGACAGAGATGGAGCCAGAACATCCTATTTTTAGCTAGCAATAGGCTTTGCCTCTTGGGCATGAATGCCCAGTTCTGGTGGTAAAGAGTTTTCCACAAGACCCAGAGTTATTTATATTCATGCTTTGAGCTTGAAAGAAAAAAGTGAATAGTAGTTCAGAGGGCATCGGTGGTGATTTCTTCCCTCCTATCAAAATCAAGGTGGTGAATTGCATCATTTGGGCACACTTTTGTTGGAGGTTTTATGTATGGTCATTCCCCAGCCACGTGTGTGATCTTGCACACATTCCAGACCCTACACTCCCATTTTTGCAATGAAAATATAGGCAGCCTCATCATGGTTGCTGGAGAAATGTTTTGAGAGAACAGAGAGAGAGGAAAGGCCCAGAAGAGTGTTCCATGCCAGGAAAGTGCCTGATACAAGCTTGCTCTTCTGTTCCTAGTCAGACTAGACAGGATCAGACTCATACTGAGTTCTTGACTTCTGAGGTCAATTCTCTCCCTGTTTGTACATCACCAATCTGTGATTCTGACAGTGTTTCTTTTTTTCTTACTTGTTCAACCTAGAACATAGCTAACAGATACAGTCTCTTTGGGCAAATTCTCTTTAGGAATTTTATTAGATGCCAATTTGACTTCTAGAGTTGAGGAGTGGCAGCTGTACAAGGAGTGTCTGTGGTCTGGGGAGAGCTTCTTTTCCTGGGCTCAGAGTATAGGAATTGTGCTGCAGGATAGATGAGAAAAATTGATACACACAGAATGTTATACCCATTATGTGTGAGATACCACCACGTGTGTGTATCATACTAGGCTTTCAAGCTTAAATTGACCCTAAGACCCAGCAATGTACAGCAACACAACCATATTTCACATTAATGTAAAATATATATGAATATGTATGTGATCTAGAATTGGGGATTGCTTATCCACAGCAAATAATTACTGTCTGCTCTTTAACTCCTGTCTAAATCACAATTTGATCCCTTAATGTATGCATTTTAAAGTATCTAGAGAAAACTTGAAAGCAGTATAAAGCATACTTGCACAATGAATTGAGCTGATAAGATAAAAATGATGTTCAGATATCTTTAAAATGTGTAGCAAGGTTTCTGGGATTGTCTATACCTTGACCTCCGGCTTTTATCTCATGCCATCCAGATTCTGATGCAAGGCAAAAATCCTGGGATAGCTTGGAAGTATGCACTTCCCAAGGCCACAAATGGAACTCAGCCAGCCACGAAGAGACCACAGCACACCTGGAGTACAGTGCAGTCTGCCTGCTCCGTCTCCTGTGGAGGAGGTAGTTGCTTCCCTGATTCCATCTTCCAAGTCTGTCTCTTCAAAAACAGGTTCTTTCATCCTACATTGCTTTAACAAAATATGCTATAAATAAGCCACCAAAGAACTATCATTCAGGGAACCATCACTATGCAAAAAAATACAATTCAAAGATTTACCAATGTAGCAAGAAACCAGTTCTCACAATGCTCAAATCAGTCACAACCAAAGCACGGCTATTGTGCATCTCTGGTGGCTGAGCCTGGGGACCACAAGGTTGAGGCCACCCTGGGCAATTTAGAAGGACTTGCCTGAAAATCAAAAATATAAAAAGGGCTGGGGTTATTGGTCAGGTTCAATCCCTAGTACCACCAGAGCCCAAATCGTCACATATCTGAAATTTCTAGAAGCTACACTTATTGATAAATAGTTATGTCTCTCTGAATATCCCTACAATTTTGAGATTACAGTTCAGTTTCTCCTACTGACTTAATGTCATTATCAGCCTCCCAATGAGGTTTTAGAAGGCAGGATGAAGACACTGAGGAAACATACAGGCACCCAGAGGATACTCTGAACTGTGGGGATTGTATTACTGTATCCATCCAGTTCCTCGGGAAAGGTCAGCGAGCCTCTGAACAGGGAAACAGCTTAAATGTGATACCAACAACCTCCACTTATCAAACAGGAGAAAGGCATTTTCTGGGGTATCAGAAATGTCACATATTCTTAGGTAAGTCAGAAGTCACACATGCCCTTTGGCAATTTGCCTTTTGGACAAAAAAATGAAATTTCATTTATGAGTCCATGAAACCAAAGCATGAAGAGGGTTGGTGGCTCATTTTCTATTAGAGCAGGGACAGTGACACTCCCTACTGGGCTCATGCCACTATTTACACTGAGGGCCCTGAGAATGAGGGTCAGGAGACAGGATCCTTAGGTCTGTGAGGTCTGTTTCTAGATGCATGTACTACTGAAGAAAGTGCAAGGAAGTACTTTATACACACACACACACACACACACACACACACAAATAACTAAAAGGTAATGCATTTGATTAATACTTAAAGCCAATATATTTTAATGAAGAAAAGTAATCCCTGTTATAACTGTTCAATCAGGACAGCCAACAATAATATTTTGGTCTGCATTGTTCTTTTTCCTATGCATATACAAATAAATGTGTCTGATAGGCTCACACACATACCATAAACCATTCTGTACTGTTGTTATGGAACAGCTATGGTGGTATAGAGGCACCTTTACACTTGTTCTTTTTGCTTGGTCCTAGATTGTGAGCAATTTCTCCCTTATCTCAAGTGTTCTTGGAGAACATTTTCTAAGGCCTCTTAGTATTCCAGGAAGGGCATGGTGCCTTGTGAAGGAGACAGATTTGATTCATTGTGCACTCAAGGGAATAAATCCAGGCAAAATCAGAACAGAGGAGTGCATCGTGGACTTGTACTCCTGTCTCGATTTAGCAGCTCCTTTGGGCAACTTGTGGATCCTGGTGTGCCCTAGGTGTATGAGAAGGTCAAATGAGTCAGTTCTGTAGAAATGCACCAGAGAATTAACCCTGGAGAAGTCCAGCGTGGCTTTGATCTGTTCACCTAAAAGCCAAACTACTTCACTCTGCCGAGTAGGACTGATTGCTAACCCTTATAGATGGAGTGACCTTTTATCATTTCTCTGACTTTTCATCATTTCCATTTTAAGAAAAAAGTACCAGCATCTCAGTTACTGTTCTCTCGTTGCTGGGACAAATACCTGACACTCAGAATTAGGGAAGGAAAGGTTTATTTAGCACCCGGCTACTGAAGGTTTCAGTCCATACTCAACTGGCTGCAAGGCAGAGCAGCACATGGCAGAGGGCAGCAGTTCATCCTGGCAGAAGGCTGCAAAACAGCTGGAGCAAAAGGGAGGAATAGCAGCAACAATGGCAACAGAGGACAAATCTCCCTTAAGTTACATTCAGGCTATCGGCCCCATGCTGGGTGTAGCACCCACATCCATAATCCCAATGGATCATGAGTTAATCACAAACTCTAGGAGTCCATCCCATGACTTACATGAAGCTTTGGGGGGGGGTACCTAGACAAAAACCATAGCAACCATGTAAATGGATCACAGGAGAGGCAGTTTTTCTGATTTCAAGATATAAAATGGTTCACACACACAAAGGAATGCCTCTGATAGAAGTACTGAAATGCCAAACCAAGGAAGAGAAATACCAGTAATGCAAAACTTTCCTGAGAGGTCCAAATACATCTGCAGAGAGCTTAGCCTTTTGTATGCAAGTACATCATACTTCGCTGCAAGTATGAAATATTTCATGGCAAAGTGGAGCTGAAAGTTTTCACACTCCATTCACTGGCGGTTTTTCAATGGGAAATATTTTCCATCAGATATGTGCAAAATGAGTTCAAGCTTACCGGGATATTTCCCTATGTAGTTGTTCTGGTTTCAAAAGTGGTATTTATTGCTTTATGGCACTCAAATATACCTTCATCTTAAAAACTAAGAATCTACACACTAAAATTAGTAAGATATAAAATCTATTATTGTGGGAATAAGTGGAATTCAGATTTGTTGCAGCTGTATCAAAAGGTATTTTCTGTTGGTTGTGGTAGTGCATGCCTGAACATAACAAGTTCGAGCCCAGTCTAGGTTTAGTGATACCACTTGGTATTACCACCACCTCAAAACAGAAAATAAAATAAAACTGGGATATAATTCAATGGGTACCTTAGGTTCAATCTGCAGTACTGGGAGTGAAAAAAAATGTATTTTCTGAATGTATTTGGATTTCATATCTAAAACAGAGTATCAGAACATTGGTAAATCTGAAGCTAAACTTGGAAACCAAATTCAGTTGTTTAATTGAAATTTTTCACTTTTAATTTCTGATGTCTTACTAGGGTACATAAGCATAAAGGCCTTTTGCTTACGAGATCAAAATACTCAAGTAAACTCTTCATTCTGCAATATAAGGACCAAGCCAGCAACTGAACCCAAAATATGCAATGCATTCTCCTGCCCAGCCTAGTAAGTCATATAGAAATGTCTTTGTTTATATTTGTATTCAGTGCCTTTATTGTTGGAATGAGATAATGAAAGGCCTGCTGTCCATACTTCTGGTTAAAAGTGGTTTAAAAGTAGATGTAATGCCTAAAAGAAAAATAGAAAGGAGGAGGAGGTTGGAGGTTGAATTATATAAACTGAAAAACATGAACTTGCATTAGACACTCACTTGACCTTCTAACAGTGCAGACTTGGGATACAGAGCCATCTTTCTTTTTTTAACTTTTGAATGCATACTTCTCAGAACTCAATCAAGTAGATATTTAAATAGTACACAATCCTATATTAGTTAAATTTACTTATGGTGTATGCTTAGCATTTATATAAGTTATCCAAGAACATAAAAATCATATTACTATGTAGACCATGAAACCTCAATGCAAATTATACAGTAGCAAGACACAAAATAAAAAGAGAGATAAGCCAAGTGGCAACTCCCCTGCTGGTGGTGTTCCCTGGGGAACTCAGCGGTTTGTACTTGGATTCATTTTAGCCATGCTATTGTTGAACACTAACTTTATGCAGTCTCCCAGCCAACTGGCGTCTCTTCTTATGTGTTTTATCTCCTGCCAAATATATTTATATAAATGGAAAGAGCTTCTTCTGTAGCAGTGGTGCATTCACCAATGTTTCAGATCATCCTAATAAGCAGTGTTTGGTTTGTGTTGATGCAATCATGTTACAGAATCTTTAAGTACATGATTTTTTTTCATGTAACTAATATGGTATCTGTCATCATCATTTGAGATTTCAGCTAGCCACCAGTCCCATATATGCTATTATCACCTCAGTTTTTCTGTTAAGATCTGGAGCCAGTTTTTATTAAGAACACAAACAAGAGAAAGAAATGGGAGGGGGGCCTCCCTATGGATTTGTCTCTTTTGCTGAGAAATATCTGTGCCTAAGAACCATTCCAGGGCTCTAAGGTATAATTATGAAAAGCATTCTTGATGCTTGCAGAATCATTTCCTCTGTAGATGGTAATGGTTTTGTGTGTATGTGTAGGGACAGTCAGCATACCTGACAAGCTGATGGCTTCTCATCATAAGCCTTCTTCCCATTATTGGTTATTCCAGCCAAACAAAGAAAGGGACCTCATTTACAAATACATTCATGTAAGAAAGTATGACAAGCTCATATCCAACTCCTAATACTTCCTGATAACTGGCTCCATGTAGGAAGGGTTATTCTGCATGAAATAAACTTCCTAATTAAAGTTAGAACAGCCCTTGTAGGCTCTGCAGAGTGGAGGTGGTGTCATGGGTAGAATCCTCCATTCCCATCCTCTCTACTCTACCCTCTTAAGTATTTTTCAGTATTTTCTGCTGGAATAATGAGGTCTATCAGGAATCATTCTTGCCCAAGGGTACATTTTTAAGAACAGAAAAAAGGATTCAGCAAGCAGACTGGAAGCCCTTCAAGGACTAAGGGATTTATCTGCGTTAACTCCTCCTTTCGCATGTAGAAGCAATCAGGGCATAAGCCCTTGCTGAAGGCCCTGAGCTGAGAACTGGGAGGAATCCCATATAATTCTTACCACCCCTGGACTCATAGGAAGAGATGAATGTGTACACAAGTAATTGAGTTGCAGTGAGATGTGCTCCAAAAATGTTATATCGAAAAATGTAATGGGGCATAAACTAGACTGCATGAGTTCTAGGACCTGGAATAGAGGTGGAGGGAGATGAGGTTGGGTAGCCTAAATCTCAGATAGGAAAGAGCACACATGCGATGTAAAAAGTCTGCCTAAGCCTTTGCTAGTACTTGAACAAACTCATCATGTTTGTAACATGAAGGAAAAAGATTTAAATGTGGTATGAAAATACCATTTTGTAGGTGAATGTTGAAATATTATATCATATTGTCTTTACATCTTATAAGATACACATAATTAGATAAAGATGAGGAATTGTTCTATTTGACCTTATCTTTATTTTTGTCATCATCATCATCATCATCATTATTATTGATATATTTGGTTGTTACAGTGTCTCACTACGCAGCTCAGAGTCGTAGTGATCCTCCTGTTTTCAGTTTCCCCAGTGCTGGAATTACAGGCATGTGCCACTACACCAGGACTCTTGGCTGGCTCAGCCTGCCAAGGGGGAGGGCTGGGGTATCGAACCCCAGTCTCTGCACTTGCCTAAGCAGGTACTTTAGTCACATTTGCATATCCTTGAGAATCTATAAAAAAATGGTAAAAGATCTGCTTTGTGGTCTTAAGCCCTTAGGATGGATCTGAGGGCTTTCATTAGGTGGTTCATTATCCATGGTAACTGTTTTAGAAGTGATCATCAAAGGTCCTCTCCTCACTCTAAATGGTTTTGTTTGTCACCACAAGTTGGATGCCTGGTGAATGGAGTGCATGCAGCAAGTCCTGCGCTGGGGGTCAGCAGAGCCGGAAGATCCAGTGTGTTCAGAAGAAGCCCTTCCGGGAGGTGGAGGCTGTGCTGCATTCCCTCTGTCCCGTGAGCACGCCCACCCAGGTTCAGGTCTGCAACAGCCATGCCTGCCCCCCAGCGTGGAGCCCTGGGCCCTGGTCTCAGGTAAGTGGAGAAGACTTGAAGCCATGGGTCTCATCCCAAGCCCTAAGTAAGACAAGGCTGGTGAAACACTCCCAACTCTTTATAAGGATCACACTGAGTCAACACAGGGCCAGGAGATCTGCATTTTATCTTGTGATTCTTATGAGAACTGAAGTCCAGGACTCCCTCTTCCAGAGCGTACTCCAGAAGTTCCTGGGGAACCATTTGGACATAGCTAATAGGTGCAGCTAGAAAGGGAGTAGCTGTAGCTCTGGCTTCTGAGTCCTCCCAAGCAAATGGGAAGATGCGCATGTGAAGAATGAGAACAGAAAGGAAACGTGACTCTTGCCACACCAGGAACAAAGTAGAGTTAAACAAAAGATAGAGAAGCTGGTCATAGGGTTTCTATTATCATAAACTTGAAAGAGTCATAGACCTGCCCCCACCCCTACTTTTTATAGCTTAGAAATTCCCTCTAACATAGTAGTGTAGTACTTATCCACTGGGTAGATTTGCCCCTGAAAGACATTTTTATTGTCACAGTAATACAGGACCTCCAGGTAATATAAGGAGAAAAAATGTAACTCTCAACATGCTAGATGTCCTAAACTCCAGGTTTATGTTTCCCAAAATCAAAGGATGAATTCTAAGGAACAGAGGTTAAAAGTAGGAAATTTTTCCTGCCTCAGAGGGGCAGGAGGGGCCCCAATTGGGGTGGCAATGAGTATACTTTACAGAGGAAGTTATATAGAGCAAAATCATGGGGTACACACAATGTGGGTTAAACTTAGGAGCAATAAGATTTTAAGTACTGCTGCTTTGGCAGTATTCATTCAGTGGGGAAGCAGGTCATATAGCAAGTGTACATGGAAAGAACAAAGAACTTCTGAAGAAGGGATGGATCAGCAGGTCTTGGTCAACCACCAAGGTGACAAAAGTTTATCTAGATGTATTGGACCAGGTGTTACTGCTTATCTCTTTAGATGGGAGGCATACACACCTGGTCCTTCTGTATCTTGAAGCCTGGCCTCCAACAGATGTACCTCCAGATATAGCTGTAATGTATAACTATCCTTTGTACTGACTCCTTTGAAGACTCAGCCCTCTCTGCCTGCTTATAATATCCCCTTACTCATTTGTCAGTAATAACAGCTCAGAGGCAGACAGGAGCTACTGGATCTTGTATGTGCAGTGGTAAATGTCCCACAAAGCACAGGAGAGCTTCCCTGCAGGAACAAATAAACATCATGGCTTTCTCACCTGCAGTACCGCTACATCTCACACAATCTCTGCAGACCAGAAGTGGTAAGCACAGTTCAAAGGAGCCCAGAACTGTAGGAGTTCTAGTATCCTAACTGAAGCCAAGTGGTAGCCACAGTTCTCTATCTTCCCTGCATTCTTCAAAGTACAGTATGTCCTGGAGGAGGTCCATTGCTTGAGGTCAGCAGTGCAGGACAGCAGCCCCAGCAGAGGTCATAAAAGGGTCATAAGAATACTATGATGCTACCTGTTAGGGAAGTAAGGGCCAGGAGTATGACAGAGTATCTTAGAGAATGCTTAGGGTTTTGGGTTTTTTTTTTCAAATGAAAGAATATATTCCCTTATAGCACAGGGCAAGAATCAGTAGGATCTGGTGTTGCACTTTTTTTTTCTATTTTGCAGTTGGGAATTATAATTTATAAAGGACTGTTGGAGTCTAATATGTATGTTGGTCATGATGAAAGGAGATGAAGACTGGCAACTTTCTAACGAAACTTGTCTAGTTCATCTTAGTCACCTCAGATTTCACATGGAAATATTTTGAGGGTTTTTTTCTTTTAATTTTATTACTAAACCCAAAGATGTCGTTTTGAGAATTTATCCCTGCCTCATAAGAAAGGAAGCCCTGAGAAGGTGTTATCCCAACCCAGTCTCCCTTTAGAGACAGGCTGCAGTATCACATTGATTCCTGCTAGAGTCGATTTCAAGCTTTTACCATACAAAAAATAATTGCAAACATCAAATAAGATTTTATGCCAGCAGCAGTCACATCCACGCAGTAGTGATGATAGGTATAGGTGCTCACTTCCCAGGTCTGGCAGCCCCTGCTTGCTGGCTTTGCTCAGTTCCTTGGTGGTGTGGTCCGCCCTGGTGCCTGGGCGCTGGTTCTCAATGCCATCCCATGCACTGTAAGGGTAGCAGTGTCTCTTGAAGTTAGAGGGCTATGAGATACGCCCTTCCATGGAAAGCTTTAGGAGGGCTGCTGAGAATCATCCTGTCACTTCCCCTCTGAACAGGAAGAATAGGAATTCACATTGGTCTTCAGAGCAAACCAAGAACCACGCCCCAGCCAGCTATGTAGTCATGAGGCCACCTCAGTCGCAGGCCATCCTGTAAAGGCCAGGATGCTGACATGTCCCTTGAGGACATGCCCACACCCAGAGCCTGTCTTTTATGTGACCCTGGCAAGCACGTAGCCAGTGCATCTTTGCAACCTTATCGATTACACTCAATTCTACTAAAGCTGGAGAAAGTAAAAGTGTGAGAGTCAATTTTCCACCATGTATGTTTGTGGCACATAAATTTATTCGCAGACATCGGACCTGTCTCCTCTGCAGTGGTTCTCACAGTGCCTGGAGAGTGCAGCTGCCAGGCCTGAGAACCTCAGACCCTGGGACTGTCTGTCTCGCATTACTGCTGCCGCACCTGTCCACATTCTGTTGTGCATGCATTTCTGCTCTCCTTCTCTTTGCTGGAGATAAGAGTGGTCCTCTGAAGTCCAGCCCACTCTACTTTTCCCTGTACATTTCCTGATCATTCCCACATGTGCTATACCAAGCAGCCCCTGCCTCATGACTCCTACACCTCCTCTTCAGACCCAGGGTGACGCTGTGGCCACTGGGCCTAAGAGAAGGTGAAGGTTACTTGGGACAGACTGCGTGTGGTTTTGTTGGGCCTCAAGGTACAGTCCTCCTGCTTTAGGGAACATTATTGGACTGTCATTCAGGTACTTTAAAAGAGCTCTGCCAACACTTCATCCATATGTTCTCAGCATTTACAAGATGAAAAGCATCTGAAATGGTGTGCAAATAGCATTTCTTCTTCTCTGTAAGTGTTCCAAGACCTGTGGACGGGGAGTGAGGCGGCGTGAGGTCCTGTGCAAGAGTTCTGCCACAGAGACCCTCCCTGAGAGCCGGTGCAGTGGCAGCCCCAGACCTGAAGCACAGGAGGGCTGTGTGCTCGGACGGTGCCCCAAGAACAACCGGCTACAGTGGGTCCCTTCTCAGTGGAGTGAGGTACGAGTTCATTTTTATTCTCAGATAACCTCCCACCATCCAGATGTGCCAGGCTCCTTCCTGCTGCGCACATAGACCAGGTCCTTCTTAATGGCTGGTTCTTCACCTCTAATTTGTTCAGTAGACAACCTACCAACCAGGCTTGTGCCTTGGCCATGGGCTACAGAGCTTAACAAAGTGGGTGTGCTCAGTGCTGTGGGCAAAGCTGGTAATTTTGTGGGAAAGCCAACAGTTAGTCAGAGTCAGATATGAGGAAAGGCCTTCATCAGAAGAGACTCCTGAGGAGTAGGAGCCATGGGCCGGGCAGCAGCCTAGGCAGGTTGGGGGAAGGTTGTTCCTCACAGAGAGTGTGGACTTACATGAGGAAAAGGTGATGGGTGTCAGGTTGGAATTATGCCCTCTACAGGAGGAGAGCCTTTAATTTGGAAGAAGCTGCCTGAAGTTTGACAGGAAGCCTACATCAGTCAGACTTTCATTTTAGGACTGGGGGAAGGGTGCAAAGCACTTCCCCATGCAGGGAAGGACTTTGGATGGTTGCAGAAGTGATGAAGACTGAGGAGAAGCCAGGTCTTTGAATTCCTAGATTTTGTACTTTCAGACATCTGTGGGGGAGGGGAGAGGAATGATAATTTCCAGCTCCTGGGCTTGCTTGAATTCACAGACATAGAAAAAGACCTAAGCCCAGAGTGTATCATGGTGTCCAATGAGGTCTCTTCTACGACAGTTAGCCTGGTAAGGAGGACAGACACCAAGAAAGACAGAATATCAATAATGGGATGGTGAGGTCCAGCCAGGGGGAGGCGTCTGTCCCTACACTGGTTGGCTCATTCACGTACTGCCCTTGTGGCATACAGTGGTCCATGTCATGAATGGGGCACAGCAATACGCCCCTCCCTCCTCTCCTCATCCATTCTCTTTACAGGATATTATAACCTAATGACTAAATCCATGGGTTTACACAGACCCTGCATGGAACAAGCCTTCCACGCTTACAGTGGGTGGGATTGGGGTTAGCCTGGCCCCTCTCCCCATGCAAGGGAGCTACTGTTTGTACCTCCCTGGAGAGTTCCCGGAAGCTCACTGTTGCTCCTTACTTATTGTGCAGCACATCTACACCAACACCAACACCAACCCTTCATCATGTGCTTCTACACTCTCCTATCATTTTACTTAAATAACTTGCAAAGGCATGTTTTTCTCATAGTCATTTCATCAGCCTCCTGCTCTCCTTTTCCAGCTGCAAAGCAGCATTAGATGACTTTTTCCTTGCCTGATATACTTGTTAAATTGTTATTCGTCCCACTCAGCTGTCTCTTCAGCCTTTCCTTGCCTTGCTCAGATTCCTCCCACCTCAGAAAAGCCTCAGGGTAGCCATGGATGTCTCAAGGAACAGTCTTCTGAGATGTTCCCTTTCTCTTGAGCCCTTCTGATTCTGTGATGCTGAGCTCCGTGACTCTGGAAAAGTTGTGGCGCTGCCCTGGCCTCTGGAAGACCTGGCCTCTGGAAGACCTGTCCCCGTTGTTGCGGGTACTCATACCTCTGTTCTCGGCTCCTAGTGCTCTGCCACCTGTGGTGTGGGTGTGAGGAGGAGGGAGATGAAGTGCAGCGAGAAGACCTTCGAGGGAAAGCTGATCACTTTCCCAGAGCGAAGATGCCGCAACATCAAGAAACCAAGCCTGGATTTGGAAGAAACATGCAACCACAGGGCTTGTCCATTGTACACCTTGGCAGCGGGTTGGTATTCATCACCATGGACACAGGTGAGCGTGTGCACACTGGGGAGGCTGGTGTCTAAGTGAGATGGGAGCAGAAAATAAAATAGGTAGCCTGCTGAGGATTGTTCTTCACACTTGGATAGTTGCATAACTGTAAAGAAGAAAGGCTTGAGTTCTTTGGCCACCGCTGTCTGCTGAGGGACCCTAGGCGGGTTATTCAATCTGTCACCTTAGATTCTACATCTGGAAATTTGGAACAGTTGTTGTTATACAGCATTGCATTTTGTTCATAAGCAAGTGATGTAATAACTGTATAATTCGCTTAGTGCCAAGCCTGTCATATTGATCTGATGTTGCTATGGCCCCTAAAACCATCTTAGAAATGCTGCTCATAATCAAGTTTCTGAATTATAGTATAATATTAATGTTTCCAAACCACTTCTATGTACTCTGCTCGGTATTATGTATGCATTTGCTCCTTTAATTCTTGATAAAGCCCTCTCAGTAGGCATGGTTGTCCCTCTTTTGGGGCTAAGATAGACAGAGTCACAGTGTTAAGCAATTCAAGCCAAGACCACCTGATTTTGGGATTCATCAGATGTTTGAGTAAACCTGAGTGAAGCTTTGGTTCCTATATGCTGGGACTGGTGCATGCCCCTGCTTTGGAAGAACAGCTTGTCCTCGGACATCTGAGATCTCGTGGGTGCCCTTGTGAGTTCTGACAGCACAAGAATGCATAGCGCTTGAAGGGTTGACTTGGAGGAAGGAAGCCAAGGACCTCAGCCTGACCGAACACTTCCAGTTGGCTGTGCACTGAGCACATGGACACAGGTTTCCAGTTGCTGTATTGTGCTTCTGTCTGGAAACTGATTCTCGTAAGGTTCAGATCCATGGTCAGGAAGGGATTTCCAGGAAGCCAGATCAGTTCCCCTCTTCCACTCCTGCAGATAAAGCCACGCGCATTTACTTGAGCGCTGACCTAGCTACAGCAAAGCAGACTTGAGGAGATGCAAGGGCACAGGTGCCCCTTGGGCCAAAAGTGCTCACTAGCTCTCCTGTTATGGATGATGATATAAGGACAGACATACAATCACATTTGAAGGTTGGGCTAATTAAGAATTTACACTCTTTCCAACCCAGTTTACTTTTTTCCACCTCCCACATACTGGGCCAGATAAGGAAGATGCTCTAACAATGGAGAAAAATGCTAATGTTTCAAGGTAAACCCACTTAATTTTTTTAATCTTTTATTTGGTACACTATGTAGCTCAGACTCATAATGATCCTCCTGTCTCAGCCTCCCCAGCACTGGGATTATAGGTGTGTGCAGGTGGAACCCGGAATCAAGTCCAGGTCCCTGTGCTTGCCTTGCAGCTTCGACTGCTAATCTATCTCCAGGGTCCAGTTAATTTTTTAACTTGGCAGTGAAGTCATTGATGTTTTAGGAAGCACCAGCTTCCCTATGCTAATTCAGAATTTGGCTGCACACCAAAGACAAAATGGCCAGCACCTTGGATCATCGTTCTTTCTTAGTTTTGAAACTAAACCCATCCATGATGACATCTGCAAAGAGCATCTGGAATTCTTTGTATTGTGCTTCATTGCCTAGATGTGTTTGGAGTGGTTTCTGCCATCCTAGGGCTACTTCTGGCATGTTCTTCATGAGTCACTGATCAGAGGACATAGCAGTGGCCTCAGGCGTTTCCAGGCAGATCGGATGGCTTGCACGTGTGGATGTGACACACCTGTGCTGGCCCCAGACGACCTGCCGCACTGGCAGACCCCCCAGTAACGTCCAAGAGTTGCTTATCACCTCCCTGCCCTCAGGAAGGGTGCCATCCACTCTGCATCCCAACTCCTGTCTCTTTCCTGCAGTGCACCGTGACCTGTGGCGGAGGCATCCAGACACGCTCCGTCCACTGTGCGCAGCAAGGCCGCCCCTCCTCCAGCTGCCCACTTCGCCAGAAGCCTCCGGTGCTGCAAGCCTGCAATACCAACTTTTGTCCAGCTCCGGAAAAGAGAGGTAGAGGGCCTCATGCTCCAGCCAGAGAACAAGTCTGTGGGGTGATGCACCCTAGATTTGTCCTACAGCATGAAGACAGTTAATGTCAAAATAATTGGGTCTGCATGCAAAGGGAATATTATGTATTTGGCACAGGGTCTACAGAGTCTCACTAAACAAATCAGACTCATACTGATTCTTCTGTTTTTAGCCTCCCCAGTGTTGGGATTACAGGCATGTGCCACCACGCCTAGTCTCAATTGCCATCTCAGCATGCCCCAGGGGTGGGGCTGGCACAGCATGCAGGGGATCAAACCCCAGCTGCTGCACTCTGCAGGCACTTTAATCCACTGAGCTATCTGGCCAGACCCTTAATTGTTTTCAAAATCTATTTTATTTATTTAGTACAGGGTCTTACTATGCAGCTCAGACTCCTTAGTGACCCTCCTGTCTCTGCCTCCCTGGGGCTGGGATTACAGGTGTACACCACCATGCCTGGTTTCATTTACTGGCTTGGTGCAGGGCCAGCATGGTATGTGATATCAGGGAGAAAACCTGGGTCCTTGCACTTGCCAGATAAGTTCTTAAAGTGCTGAGCTATCCACCCAGCCCAGTAATATTTAGTCTTAGAAGATGCTATAGCCATTCATTCTTTGAAAGTGGGGAAAGGCTACCTACCTTGCAAGTCCCTTTTCAAAAATTAGATTTTTTTGTTAAACCTGAAAAAGAAATGAATGTGTAATAGAGTTTCTGCTAACCAGTGGAAATATGAGAGCCAGCAATAGCTGCCCTCAAAGGGCTCACACTTTGGGTTATAGTGAATTGCAATGAATGGACACTGGGCTGGGACTATGCTTGCAAGGATTTCTGAAAATCGGGTTAGATGCAGGGTAATTGCCAGGGTAAACCATACCACTGTTTATGAAGCCAACTCATTTTTAAAGCAACCCTTCAAAGAGCAGGAAATATCCCAGCTGTTTAGAGACTGTGCAGTCTCATAACTGCATCTTCCAATTTGTGGCAGCTCTGACCCAGAATCTAGGACTGTTACCTGTGTGCTCCGTCCCACCTGCAATCTCTTCCTATCTCTCCATTATTGATTTATTTCCTAGCATTTAAGGTTGAGGCATTAATGTTCATTCTTTCTCTTTGTGTTATCTGTGGATTACAGAGATTACAAAAAAACATGGGCTGTAGCAGTTGCTGAGAGCTAGATTTTCTGTAGATCCTGCAGGAATCCTATGAGGAAGAGATGTACAGTTTTGGGCAGCAGGTCACATTCTCTGGGACCTCTCCCCATCTCTTTCTCACAATCACACCATCACCAGGGAGCCTCTACCATGTACAAAGGCCCAGTCAGGATGAAAACGTAACCCCTCAGCTGTTCCAGGAAGGACAGAGGCCAGCCATGACTATTCCTCCTGGGGAGGTGTATAACAGAGTGGGCATGCATAGGAGGTCCTTGACGCTAGGGAGACTACCGGTCCTGTGTCTGCCTGCTGTCTAATATTTCAGTAAGCCTTCAGTGGGTGATTTATGTGCCTTTAATGGATACATGCACAAATGTGTGAATGAGTGGTGTGTGAAATACTTTGGGTCCTCTGCTTTGGTCAAACCAAAGTCAGTAGCATCTCACATATGTCTCTGAGGCACTTCTTTAGGGATCAGAAACACAGGCCAGCAAGATTCTGTTCTTAAGCTATGGAAAGAGGAAGAAGATACAACATCACAACCATATAGAAGTGGGGAGGTATTAGCAAATCACCTCTGAGGTCAGCTCTTCCTGTGCTACAGGAACAGGAGTGATTCACAGGGACTGCATGGGAATGTTCCCCTCAGCAAAATAAGGCTGCTATGAGAAGAGTGAAGAGAGAAGGCACCTATTCTTATTGGCAAAGGTGTGACCTGTAGTTTACTGGTGAAACTCTTTTTCCCCATTCCTATCCCAAGAAGAGGAAGAGTCACTTGCCTACACTATCACTTGGTAGGGTGCATGTTTTTTCTGTGAATTTTCAGGAGACAGGAACCAGCGATAAGCAGATTCAGTCCTTTCGGTCATCTCTGATACCTCCCCCAGGAGCTTACATTCAGATGGAAGTTTCCAGCCCTTATAGTAACGTACGCTGCCCTCTGGAGAAGACATTCCTGCCAGGGTTGGCATCATCCCAACTTCCAACCAAGCAGGTTTCCCATTCCCAGACTCCTTGTTACACAGACAGATAGTCCAGGAGCTTTATCCTGGACTATTATCACTGTGGAATGTTCACTGGGAGGTCTTGATTGGATGTCCACACCAGGCACCATCCTTATGACTTTGTTACACATGTATATGTGAAAGCACTTGGCTTTGCTTGTCATAGTGCATGCATTATCCTCAGCCATTTGTATCATCTGTAAGAAATTTCAGCAGTGGACAAATGACCTCGATCAAGAGTAATTGTCATGGAATCCCATATCTTGTGGTTCGGTAGCATCTTATGGTGAAAGGAGTGCAGACTCTGAAAGCATACAACTAGACGTGAAACTATCCTGGCACTTACTAGTTATGCAGCATTGGTCAAACTGGGAGAGAATGTTTACCTTGAAGGGTGATAGGTTTTTGACAGTGTCACAGCAGAGAAACAGGCAGAAGTAAAAAGGGAAAGGGGCTTTATTATCTTGGAGGACTGGAGAGAAACTGGGTAAGATGAGGGATTCTCTGAATTGGAACAAAGGGAGGCTGAGGCTCATATGGCCTTTTGCCAGGAGTGGAGTTTGAAGGGGATGTTCAGATACACCTGAGGAGCTGGCTGGGGTCTTACCTGAGACAATGGAAAGGGTGAGAGAAAATTGCACCCTGGGCTGAGTTGGAGAAGCAGGGAGGTGGTCTCGGGGAAGAAAAACTGTTGTTTTAAGGGCTTCAGCCATATTAGATGACCACCATAGTGGTTCAGCAATTCGTGCAATTCAATGGTTTTTGTAATTCCATTTCTAATATTCATTTAGCACTTTCATGGAATGCATTTTTGGTGTTTCTTGATGGCAATAGAAAACAGGACAACTAATGAACATATTAGCAGCAATAAGTAAAACAGAGTTCAGGAAGAACAAATGACTGGGAGAAGGAAGTAGGAAAACTAGTTTACAAAGGATTGTGAGGACAACAGTACAGTGTGGGAGGAAGGTACCCTGGACGCATACCTGGGAGACAGGAATGTGCCACTCAAGTGAAGGAATGTTGGTCACATGCTTGAAGTGCAGTGGACAAGGTGGTAGCTCAGCTTTAACCCTGTGTAGGATGGAAACCAGCGGGGTACGTGAAGCTGTAGGGTCTGGCTTGGGGGAAGGTCATTGGCAGTAACATCACTAAACATGCAGGCTGCCTGCAGGACAGGGGGTAACTTGTGTACCCTTCCACCAGCTGCAGAATCCCACTGGCAGATGGACAAGGTGCCATGACGAGGGGCAATGAGACACTGGGTGAAGTTTGAAGACTGAGCCAATGCTTGCTTGTTCGCATGTAGGATGTGAGATGAAGTAGGACTCCATGGTCATCCTACCTAGAATGCAGTTGACTCAGAGCAGGTACTCACGTAAGCAGCTGTTAGTAATTAAACTATAGACGCTGCCAGTGTCCTGCTATGCTGCATGTCTGCCTCTTGGCTTACATGAACAGCCAGTCACCTGCCAAAGCCCCGTTCTTAAGATAAAACACTGTCGTTAGAACTATGGTTTCAGTAGTTGGGGTTTATTTTCCTGCACTATGATTTTATCAGTAGAGTAATCACTATACCCTGAAAGAAACTAAGATAACTGCTCACAGAGGAAGGCATTGGACACTGTGCAAATGCAGTTTTTCCAGATCTTTTTCTCTTTATCTACCTTGTATCTATAATTCAGTCTCCTGGTGCCCATTCCAAGTAAGAGTGCCCATTTCATAAAACATGACTATTTCTTCAGATACTCAAAAATCTTACTGTTTTTAAGAACTCCCCCTGCTCATACTTTTACTAAACCTGCTAGTAAACTCTCTAGACCCTACCTTTCAAGTACATTCAGAAGTGTCTGAAAACAGAATAACTCCACTTCACCATTATACTTAAATTAAGATGTAGTATGGTTTGAATTAATTATTGTAGTCATGATAGTTACAAGCAACTTGGTTTGCTTTCATTAATGTTTATCGAGAAACTATTTTGTGATAGGCACTATTTGGCAAAGTCCCTGCACTCAAGGAGTCTGCATCCTGGTGGACCAAGAGATAATAAGTAACCAGCAGTATAACAGCTGTTGGTAAATTAAGTGTAGCAAAATAAAGCAGGATATGGAATAAGGAGACCGCTGGTTTTATAGCATAGTCAGAGACTCTCTCTTGCCCTTGTCAGCCTGAGGATAAACAAGAGTCAAGTGTGACTGCTTGGGGCAGGAGAGGAAGAGGAGATTGGGAGGTGGGGAATCCTAGGTTCAAGGCCTTGGCCTCTGCTGCAGTGACTGTTCCCTGAATGCCAGGGAGAGATGACTGTTTCCTGGATGCCAGGGAGAGAGGAGAGTTTGAGGCAGGGAATGACAGGAACTGGCTTGTGTCCCAAAATGATGCCTGGCCCTCTGTGACATGAGGTAAAAGAAATCAATGGGCCTGGGAGCTACAAGCAGTGAGGCTCCATAGAATGAGGCTATAACTCAGGAACAGAAGAAAAGGCAGCATGGTGGAGAACCAACCCCAAGGGCAGAAGGGGAGATGCTGAGGGTAGATATGTGTGGAGGTAGCTGTGGAGGGCGGGACTGGGGCAGTCAAGGTCAGAAGCCCCTGAAGACTGGGGCAGGGATAGAGGTAGAAGTAGAAAATTCCAGTGCTGAATGATCATGTTTAGCTACGCATAGCAGAGATCCTGTTTTCAAAGTAAAATAAATATTTAATACTTATATTAAATATGTATGAGAGTCATGAGACCCTAGCTCCTCCTACATTATGCATTCATGGTGACATAAAGAAAGTGTTACGTATGATTGTGCATGCACTCCTCATCTCCTAAACTGTATCCAAGAATTTCAGATGTACATGGTCCTGCTTCTATTGGATACTGACAGAGCTCATTTTTTAAGCAGCTAAAGAAATTAGAAAGGGCAGATATTAAGACTACTTTTCCTTTGCAAACTGGCTAGGATATTGATTTAAACCTTCCAGAACATTATAGCTGAGTCTCATGTCCAGGTGATGAATGTATTAAGCTCCCAGCTTGGCCACCAGCACCCTTGGGTGATTTTCAGAAATACAGGACTGTAGCTCCCACTCCAGACCTTCTGAATCTGAATCAGTGGTTTAACAAAATTCCCCAGGAGGTGAGAGTGGGGATCTCAGCACTCAGGAGACTGAGGCAGGAGGATCATCATGAATTCCAGACCAACCTGGGCCATAGGGTGAGCTCAAGGCTGGTTTGAGCTGCATAGCAAGACTCTATCTCAAAGACCAAAGAAAAAAAAAGAAAAATCCCTAGGGGTCTCTAACGTGCCATTGTAGGGTACCTCCCTCACCACTCAAGTCTATGGTGGCTTGCAGACTATGTGCAAGAATAAAACATTGATCTCTTACTGCATGTGACTTAGTATCTCATTTTCCCCCATTTTAATTTCACCGAGAGCCATAGTCCCTTTCGGTACCTTCATCCTGCACCTGCCTTATTCACCCAACAGAGAGGCCCAAAGTCATTGTCCCACAGACTCTCATCTAAGATGAAGATGGAACCTCCCACTAACGTGCTAAATGTATTGTGTCATTTTAGAGGATCCATCGTGTGTTGACTTCTTCAGTTGGTGCCACCTGGTTCCTCAGCATGGGGTCTGCAATCACAAGTTTTATGGGAAGCAGTGTTGCAAGTCCTGCACAAGGAAGAGCTGAAGTTGGTGACACCCCAGGGATCCACTATCAGAGTCCTGCCTTTCAGCCTTCAGAGGGACCAGGGCCTTTGATTCCTGGCTGGGCACTGTGACCCTTCATATGGTGCTACATGGTCTGAGGAGCACACGGGCTGATGCTGGTCTCCCTAATTTGTGCCCTGGAGCACAAGGTACTCTGAACCTCTTGAATATGAGAAGCGATGACAAATCTGACTTAGAAAAATAAGAAAGAGAAAACTTTGATTTGCACTGTTATCCAAAAGAAGTGACACATCCCACTGAGCTATGTCAGTTTGTCATTTGACAAACTGAGTGTCTCATGACCTCGGAGGCAGGCCCCTTTCCTTCTCTTTGAACTCCCAAAGAGTCAGTGGAAAAGACATCTGTTTTATTTTTGTTTTTTTTTAAAAAAAAGGTCCTTTAAGACTTCAGGTCCAGTCAAACCTGGATGGAACACCAGTCAAAGATGGATACCAGGCTGTTGCATGGAGTTTAGAGTTTGACCTAACCTGTGAACACACAAATCAGGAGTCACATCAGAAGACAAGTGGTGCTCACCATTGTGCTTGCTGCTGGACTGGCAAGCTTTGTATTATGTTTATTTTGTGTGTGTGTGTGTGTGTGTGTGTGTGTGGTGGTTGTTGTTGTTGATAAAAATATATTCTACTTAGCGAGTCTCCAAGACTAAAATTAACTATTTGGAAAGTGTTCCAAGGAAGAGAACACAGTGAACTATTTAAGATGTCCATGTAACTGAAATTCACACTGGGTGGGGGAATCGCAGAAAAGACACATGATGATGTCCTTCACATCGTAGCAACCTCATCACTTTTGGTGCTTGCTGAACAGCCTGAGGCCTGCTCTTTGGGCATGAGAGTTGATGATTTGTTTGTTCCTTTCTGGTAAAAAAAATCTAGGAAGAACTAAGTGGCACAATAACTGTCTGAAGGGGAGAAACCCATCATTTATAATGGCCTGTCCATATTATCATCATTCTGGGAAACTAAATCCTGTTTGTGGCTTTTTCCTGCTAACTGACATGTTTAAATTTGCCCTACAATTGAGTTAAGGAAAAAAATGGTGGCAAGAGAAAGTCCATCTGTCTTTTTGCTACATTAATATTAATAAATCACAATATTCTGTGACCCTTCAATGAGAGTATTTTATACTGTTTCAAATGATATTTTCAGTCATCAGAAGCCAACCATTGATAGGTACTAATAGGCTAAAAAATGTCAGTTGGAAAAAACACCACACTATTTTGCCAAAACCAAAGTAGCTTACAAGACAGTCCTCCTGTAAGCCCATGAGTAGTGGTTATAAAGGGTGTATTTGTATAATGCTACTCTATTCCTCAATGTCTTTGATGAATGTAACCAAATTTTACTGCTTTAAAATGTCTCAATTCAGGCAGAGATGAGCCATCTCAGCATAACCAGCCAGATGGTGGTTTGTTAAATTTAGCAGCATCCTTTAACTCCATGGTAATTAAAACCACAAGTTCTTGAATCTCACAGAAATAATGATTAGGAGCTTTTTTAAATCCATTTGGCTTGGCCTTAAGTGGCAGCCATTTTATCATGAGGAAAAAATGGCCTCCTGCCATCACGTTGTTGCCCTCTGAAGAAAAGGCAAGTTATTTGTGTCTTTATATAATTATCATTTTATTATTTTATGGAAAAGTTAATTTATTAATAGCCTATTATGTGTTCTCACTTGCTTCTCTGAGTAAGTGATATTAATTCTGAGGAAAAATGTTGCATAAAACCATGGATTATAGAGAAAGTCAAAATATATGTGTAATATTTAATTATTTTATAAGTTTTATAATAAAGTATTCTGTTTCTTTACCTTTGAAACTTGGTACATTCTTGAACAAATTAGTGGAAAGTCAGTTATTTTCTGGTAATTTAACTGTATGAGTCTTAGGAATCTCAAACTTCACTGAAATGGGAAGAAAAGATATGCAATAATGACTTTTCTACTTTATATAGGAGGAAACTGTTAAATTCTGAGGTAGAACAGATATGTTTACCATATTGAGATACTGAACTATTTCGTTCTACTGTAATAGGCATATAAGCATTTGTAGAAATCAGCTAAGATAAAATACCATAATCGTTTTTCTATTTAAAGAGGACTTTGCTAATTTTTTTTTGCTGTTGTTACAAAAACAAAGGGGAGGGGAAAGATGAGATGGGCAGGAAAGCACCAATAAAGAAGGAATAATTTAAAAGAACTCCTCAAGTTACTCAATTTTTTAATCATCAGGTCCATGAAGAATAAAAACTAAGTGAAAGTAAGTCCAAGTGATTTGAATCTCCAGTATTTTTGCTGAACCCTGCTATCTCACGTGTATACACACAGCCATATGCATATGTCCATATTTCACAGAATTTTATATCATTGCTGTTAGGAAAATAAATTATTGTTAAAATATAAAATGGAAGAGATATCAAGAAGAAAGTTCTTTTGGTAATAAAATTTTTGTAGAATCAACTACATTAGTGGTTTGTGAGTGCTACTAATGAATTTTGAATCTAACAGAAAAGTTCTCTTTCAGCTTTTCTTAGCAAAAATGTTAAGTCTTTTATGTGAACAAAAGAGGATTCTGGATTTCAGAAAGAAGGATCTGGGATTTTGCCCAAGGACAAATAGTCAACCTGAGATGGGATTAAGGCACAAACCAACCCAGTGGGGTTCTCCTGTCACTGCCTGACATTACCTTGGCAGAGATAAAGCAGAACTTGTGGGCCATCACACTGGTATGCCCTTGAGGTACAAGGAGTTGGGGAGTTGGCAATGCCAATTTCACAATCATGAAACAGGTAGAGCTGGAAACTTAAGGAAGGTAATAAAATCCCCAAGCTCATATCTTCAACAAAGAATAAAGACTTGTTGCCTTATTTTTTAAGTATCTCCCCATAACTGCTTTTTTCTGTGGTAATAGTATTTCCTGGGCAATAGCACCAGAGTGTTGGGAACCTGCACCCCCAAATCCTTTAGAATGAAGAGAAGACACACAGCAATACTCTTGGGACTGGTTCGTTATCCTAACCACAGGGAGTAGCAGGGTGTGTTGTTCCAGGAATAGCTTCTGAGGTTAAGAGACTAGAACATCTTATGGCTAATATGATAAATGCCTTCCATGTATTTATTTATATGGCGTTGTCTTCAGATCCTACACTTCATTTGCCTTACCTTGTCTTTCCCCCAAGATTTAATTCCTGACTACCTCTGCAGTCTCCACTGGTGCTGAAGCTCTACACACCCATATTTTAGAAGTCACCGCTGGCTGGGGCTGGTAACTGTTTCATGTTCTTCCTTTACAAAAGCCCACAGGCTCAGGATAAAGCCAGGAGACAGGAAGGGTTGGGCAGATAATGTCTGAGTCATGGATAGATACAGTAACTAAAAGTCAGGGCCTGAGTGCATTAGCACACCACAGTGGACTGTCCGGGCCCTAATGAAAGGCAGGAGACAAGGGACTGGTCCTTAACCCAAGGGAAGAATCACTGCAGGAAGAGAAGTGCCACTGATACAGCTTGTGTTTCATACTGCGAGGGCCAACTTGCAACCAGGAGCGCCCTGCCTTCTAGCCTATACTCTGGTACCAAAACCTGTATGAAAAGCTATTGGACATGAATCTCTATGGTGTCCACTGTATGGAACACCCCTGTCTGACTAGTGGAGAGCTTGCCTTTTGTGCTTCCCAATAAACATGCCATTGGCCACTGCCCATGCTTGCCATTTGCTGTTTTGCCAGCTTCTGTCTTCCTTGCCCAAAGCAAGGACTCAAGGTCCAGATCTGGTCACAAGGAGAGGTGAGTTTCAAGCTGCTGTTATGCACTGACCCCCTTTAGGAGCTTCCCATAAGCCCATGTTTCCACTGCTCATTTTGAAATTTACCCATTGAAGTAAAATATAGTATTTTTTTTCTAAAGATGATTAGCTTGCATGCCAGCGAGATAGCTCAGTGGACTAAGCAACTGCTTAGGCAGAAGCAGGGACTGGGTTCAATCCCCAGCACTACATGCCATGCCAGCCCTGCCCGTGGGTGCTGTGAGCCACCACTGAGTTTGGGAATGGTGGCACATGCCTATAATGCCAGGGCTGGGGAGGCTGAAAGATAGGAGGATCACTGTGACTCTGAGCTGCAAATACATTTAAAAAAAATTAGCCTGAAAAGCAAATTTTGTGACTTTTTCTAAGGGAGACCCATTACACAGCAATCATAAAATTAAGCCTAGTAAATATCAATGTGGAATAATTAAAAGTAAAATACAGTCACTATAATTGGTTTACAAAATTTTTATCTGAATGAAGAATCCCACAAGGCTAATAAGTGAACTGTTCATCATTCCTCAAAACTATCGGGATTAGCATCATTAAGCTTAGGACAAGGAGGAAGTGTTCTGTCGATAGGATTACCTAAAGTCTCACTCACATTTGCACACAGGAAAGGCAAATTATAGCCATCTAATTTTACTTTGCTGGCAGAGCTAGACACTGTGACTAATGATTTGGTTCAACAAGTTTTTGAGCAGAGAAGACATTTAACGATACCTAGAATGTGTTTCACTGACTGTGCCCATCTATTTTTGTTTCTATAAAGCCATAATCAATTGCCCTCCCTTTTCCTACACTACTAGCCTGTTTAAACATCCTATAAAAGACTAAAGGTGTCTCCATGCTTTCCTACGTAATGTTGAGTGGGGGCCACAGTTGAGTCCACAGTTGCATCATTTAAGAAGAAAAGCTAATTTTCTGTCATTGCTGGTTGTGATGCCATGACCATTCTGAAATCTTACTAGGAATGAGAAAGAGGCACCAATATCCAGGAACAGGCAATCCTATAGGTCATTTCTCCCCATCCCACCCCATCCTCTTCATCATATAACCTTGGTATTAGAGACAGCTAAGTTGGGTCGAGATATTATAGGCTAGGCCCTTGGGAGCAGTGCAGAAGATATGGACACAGGACAACTGTGGCTAGAGGCAGCTGTCGAGGTTAGGCCTCAAGATAAAAATGGAATGACCTGGCCTACATGCCTCCCTAAGGGATAAGCAATGAATTAAAGATTATACTCACCTGGTCCAATAAAGTCTAGACATCAGTCACCTAGGTGAGTGACCAGCACCTTACAATTCATCCCATCCTAAAACGGCTCTTGTTCTTTCCATGTGCACTTGTCACATGACCTGCTTCCCCACTGGATCACTGGTACCTATGTGACTATACCTGTGATGTTATTGGTTAATCATTGTTCTGACCCATGTTGTACCCACCTAGTGATTTTGCTTTACGAAACTTCCTTGGAGAAGCAGGCTCCTTTGCTGTCCACTTTTGGGTTCCCTTCTGTCACTCAGGAGCTGTCTCAATAAAATTTTTCTCCTCTTAACCTCCACTGTTCCTTTGAATCCATTCTGTGATTTTGGGGAACACAAACTTGATGTATCTGACATCTAGCAGGCTGGGAGTCATATTATTTCTCCTATATCACTGGCACCCTGTTAAGGACACCTGTGCCCTACACTGCAGATCAGCACCCAATGCCAGCCAGTGCTGCACTGCCATAGCTGTACATGCCATGCACAGTGGAAATACTTTCCTGCATGGCAACCGTGGGTGCTCCTTACCCATCTATTGCGATGACGTATAGGCTTCACCAAGCTGCTGTGCAATATAAAGACAGCTTCCCAGCTGGGATAGATTAGCAGTGCCTCAAAGACCTGGTCTTGGAAGGCAAAGCAGGGCTCTTTCTGCTGGAGCCGTGGCCTGTGGCCTGAACATGCTATCTGCTTAGGCTGCTCTTCTCTCTGCTCTCCTGTGGAGGTGGGGGAGGAGGAGGGGGGACAAGGCCTTGCCTCACTGCTGTCCTTGGGCAGCCTGGGTCCTGTTGATTCTCTTCCCATTTATCCAGGCAGAGTGCAGAGCAACTCCCCTTTTGTCTCTCCCTTGCACCCACACCCTTTCAAAGCCAAGTCAGGGAGTCTCATGACAGTGGTTTCTTTTATTTATTTATTATTTTTTTTTTATTTTATTGAACTACAAATGTCAATCAGAGAGTTTCAAGACACCTTAACAAGACAGATTTGATAAATTAATACATTGCAAACTGTTTTCATAATGTTTTGGTATCGTACAAGGTGCATACATATTATATTTACAGATATTATTTCAGCAGATGTCTCATCAGTAAATTAAGAGTGTAGCTGCTTGCTTATCTTATTTTTTATACCTGAATTATATCAAAAATTCAATAATTATTTTCCTAGTGGATGACCATAGTACTAGAGGCTGACATAATATCCTGTCCAACCACCATTAGTGCAGATCTTGCCTCTCATAGAATTATGTAGAAGCACAGCGTTATCTATCCCAACTGTACTGTCTATACACACACATCATGGTTTTTTTCTTTCTACACCCCTTCCTTTGTCTACACCTGTCAAAAGTGGGCACTACATTGTCATTCAACTAACTTGGGACTTGAACTCGACACCACAATCCAACACAGTCCAGCATTCTACAACAATAGTGAGTTATTCAAAGAAGTTGTTGACCATAGCCATTTACAGCTCAGCTTAATATCATGGCCCCACGATGTATACTTCATTTTTATACTTTTCTGCTGGATGGTTAAGACCTAAATAGATCAAGACTTATATACCAACACATGAACTTTATATTTCTTATGTGGTCAGTGAAGTCCTCTCAGGGTTTATCTTGTAGTCCTGTACATTATTCTGTAGCTCCTTTGTCTGTGTCATCAAAGGCAATCTTGGCCAATAAAGACAAGGCAGGAGGCATCACAATTCCTGATTTGAAATTATACTACAAAGCCACTGTGATAAAATCAACATTGTATTGGCAACAAAATAGACCTGAGGATCAATGGAATAGATTAGAAGATGCAGAAACATCTACGAAACACTCAGCCATCTGATCTTCGACAAAGGGGCTACACAAGCTCACTGGAAGAAAGATAGCCTCTTTAACAAATGGTGCTGGAAAACATGGCTTTCTACATGCCGAAAACTAAAACGACCCAGCTCTATCACCATGCACTAAGTGAAAGTCAAAATGGATTAAAGATCTAAACATTAAAACAGAAACACTCAATCTCCTGGAAGAGAAAGTAGGAGGAACTCTTGAAGACATAGGGGTAGGTAAAGAGTTCATGAACAAACATATATTCGCACAGGAAGCACTTGAAAGAATCAACAACTGGGATCAACTCTTAAGGAGCTTCTGCATGTCAAAAGAAATTGTCAACAGAGTGAAAAGACAACCCACAAATTTTGACGACAATGGTTTCTACGTAACAATTGGCATGACAGTCCCCTAAAGGTATTTCAACTCAGTTGTGTCCCAGATTTTCTGATCAAGGAGATTATGGAGATCAACTTTCTTCCTCTCTTTCAAGAAATTGAGCTTTTTAAGTTTAGGAGTGGGACCTGAGAATTTTTGTCTGAAAAATGTCTATAAGAAACAACTATGGACCCTAAGGACAAATAAAAAGCACTGTGGGACTGTGTTCCCAGGCAGACAGAAACGTTCCTTGGCACAGGTCAGACAGGGCTTGGGCCAAATTTGTCTTACAATACAGTGGCCCTCTGCTGTTCTTCTACAGTGTGCTCTGCCTGAAAGTTACTGTTTGACCAAAATAAGGGTACATGGCAGAGCCCCAGAGTCCTGGTCATCTTTCTTTTTTTTCTTATTCCTGAGCACAGCAGTGGTCTAAGCTCCAGGGCTGGTGAATAAGGAGTCACAGGGTAGGGACTGAGTGGCTGTTTCTTCTGCAAGTACCCACAAGGAAGAGCTCCAGCAGGTTTGGGAGTGAGGAAAGGAGGAATGGATGGGGGGGGGGGTACAATGGGGAAAGACAATGAAAGGGTCATTAAATCCATTCCTGAACTTAGCTGTGTATTTCTGGAGAAAGCTGCAATCCATGAAAATCTGAGATTTAGGTAGAATAAGGGTTGCTGTCCTATTTCCTGCCTTCCTTGAGTGCCAAGGGGCAAATTGACCAGTTTTATGAATGTTGCCTACTGCCACCCCTTAATATACTGTGAGAAATGCATTGGCTAACTTGACTGAACACAATGCCAACTGCAGCTTTTTGTAGTAGAGGAAATCAGAGGGAAAGGAAAGAATGAGGGAGAAAGAGAGAAAAGGAGAGGGAGTTTGGGAGGCAAGCAGACAAAGTGAAGGGAGAGAAGATGGGAAGGAAAGAGGGAGGGGAGGATGGGGGAGGAGAGAGAGAGAGAAAGCAAGCCTGTTCAAGTGACACTGGGAAGAGCCAATAGAAGGATATTCCCAGCCAAGCTAAAGGACAAACAAGGGACACATGGTTTGCAGCATTCTGGCGCTATGATGCCTGTTTAATTGCTAACATTATTAAAACACAGGGCTTGCATGATTTCTTTTGAAAGATTGCTTACAGATGCATAAAAGTTACCATGTCAGATATAACATATAGATACTATATCCGTCTAGTCCCAAATCAGGAAGCAATAAGTGTTATTATATTTAACAAATGTCTGCCCTCACTGTAATGCCCTCACTGCCCAAGGTACTGCTTACTTGCTCCCAGTCCACAGAGGGCACCCACATTTTCTGAGAGCTGATATCGGCTTTCAGGTTCCACATTGCCCTGACACATCTCACTGGCTCCTGCAGTGTTGTCCACCCTACCTTACCCTGTCATTCTGCACGTTTGCTCAATAACACACACACGTTCTCTCACCCACAGCCTTTATCAAACACTTACGGACATCATCTGCTTTGTGGGATCCAAACATAGAACAATAGCTTGTTGTTGACATAAGAAGACATAGGTGGAAACAGAAAATGCTTGCTCATGCAATAATTAGACCATGTCCAAGGTCCTAGTGGCCTAAACATTTCCTTAAATACTCATTTTTATGCTCATCCTAATCTGTTACTTTCAATGTCCCATGTACACAATCAGATTATGTGAAGGATTCAATCTGTTTTTAAAACAATAAAATCACCAAATTGCAGCATGAAGCAAAATGGGCCATTTGCAAATGAATGTAAAGAAATTAAAAGGTGGAAGAATATTTGCAGATTATTTCTCTCATTTTACAGATATACTCACCAAAATTCAAACATTTTAGGGCTTTTACTAAAATTATCAGGTTAACAAGAAGGCCAAGTCAGTTATAATGATTTATACTCAAGCTTCCTTTTCACTATATTATAAAATATTTATTGGTTTTTACTTAACAGGCAAACATGGACTACATTTAAGGACATTTTAATGAGTAGTGAGTTTCAAACAGAGACTTAGTAAGAAACATTACCAGGCTCATATAATATATATCATGTCAAGTTCTTCTCCAGAATAAATGCTTTGATTCTATAAAAATGCCTGAGAATTCTGTCATTTTCCCTTTGGTTGGAAAAAGTTGACCTCATGAAAGAACTAATTTTCAAAACTATCTGACCCATTTTCTTTTAAGAAGTCTACTATATCTAAGGAACGAAGTTATTGCTCTTTCCTGAGTCATAAAATAATAAGTGTTGAATGTTGTAAAATTCTACAAATATACCAAAACCATTAGATTGCACACTTTAACATTTTAAATGGGTGAACACACACACACACACACACACACACACGCACACACACACACACACGTGCATGCATGCACATGCATAGTGGTTTTAATAAAAACAATAGGCTGGAAGTAAGAATTGTCTGTGCTCAAGCTTGCTGTTGTGATGTTGTTGATGTCCATGATAGAGGTGTCACAGGCAAGCCTGTTCCTGCTAGATAAATAAAACTCCAAACTCTTGACTGTGGTTTCAGCAATCAATTGGGATAATGGACTCAATCACTGAAATTACACCTTGCTCATGGATCTTGTTTTTAACAGGATAGCAGAAAAATTTTGCCACTTCCATGCCATGAAGAAGAAAAAATATCCAAAAATATCCAAGGTAAGACTTAGTTGGAGATGGTGGATGGCAGGAAAAACTAATCTGATATTCCTACTTCCTACCCTACACATTAAGAGATATCCCCAGGGAAGGATTTTTTGATACTGAGTTCTTTATCTTATGAAGCCTTTTAAAAAATATGTTTTGATTCATCTGATGAAATCGTATTATTATTAAAGAATTCCTAGGACCTCCTGGAAAATCTAGAATAGTGATGCCATAAAATATCAAAGGTCCCAGAGACTAGCAATGGGTGTGTACAGAGCAGGGAGAAGCAGTGACAACATGGTGATGGTAATGAGTGACACTGGGGCACATTTGCTCTCTGCAGGGGATCTACATTGTTTTCTCTCATGTAGAATCTGAATTTCCATAATCAGCTCAATTGTAAAATACTACGTGAAGCTTTTAGTGCTCTAATCTTATCATGTGAACTCAAGCTCACAAATATGCCATACAGTGCCATCTGACTCACGGAGACACTCTTACGCTAAGAGCAAGGAATAAACATTCATAAAAATCAAGTCCCTAAGCCAAGTTCCCCTAAAGAACCCATCTAGTGGACAATAATACCATTTCGCTTCGATGAGCCTTAATTTCTTCATCTACGAACAGTCACTTAATCATGTGTTTAGTTAACACCACTTGTACTGAATTATGCACAACTGAAGAGAGAAACAGGGTTTCTGCCCTCACTGGAATTACATCTTATAGCCAACCTTTAACCAAGGAATCTTACAGACATGCACAAAATTATAAGCATGAACAGGTTCAGTGGGAAAAGCATCTGACTGTGGCAGAAGCTACATTGTGTGCCACCGTATCTGTGTCTTGCCCCGTGGCCTGTGAGAAGATTTTGCTTCCGAAGCTAGACTCCTACTCTTCTTCAGAACATCCAGCTGGCAGAACCCACTTGGCTTGAAAATACTTAAAACCGTGAGGTCCTGGAAATGCCAGTCAACCTTGTACAGCCAGCCACTCCTCAGTGGGTGACCCAGCCTGGGGTAAATACAGTAACTAGAATTGCTTTCAATATTTTACAAGGTATTGTTCACTGAAGGGAAATACCTGGCATGGAGTGATACTCAACAAAGGGAACTACAAAACGGATAGGGAAAAGATAAGGAATGTAATTCTTATGCATTGCCAAAACATACTAATTTTTTAAAAAAGAAAAAGGCACACAGATGCTCTTGCAAAGGCTTATGAGTATTTTTGAGAGTAAAAGAAATGATTGATGCATAGGGAAAAAGTCTCTTAATGTTGGGAAAATGAACTTTTGTAGGCCTAGAGCAGTGCAAATATACAAGAGGAACTGCATCATCCAGCCAAAGAAATAAGAAAGTGGGAAAGAAATCAATTTGCAAGTCATGTATTTGATAATGGTTGAATATCCAAATATTTACAGAGTCCATATAACTCAATGGAAAATGCAAAAAAAAAAAAACTGATTTCTAAATGAATAAGGGACCTGCACAAGTATTTCTGAATAGGAGACATGCAAGTGAGCAACAAAGCAAAAGATTTCCAACATTGCTAGTCACCAGAGAAATGGAAGTCATATCACAATAAAATACCACCTCATACCTGACAGAATGGCTTTCATCAGAACAAAAGATAAGCACTAGCAGGTGTGTAGAGAAAAGGGGATCTTTGTGTACTCTTGCAGGAGCATAAATTAATAAAGTCCCAATGGAAAGCACTAAGTCAATGCCTCAACAAATTAAAATTAGAACTATTGTGGGATTCAGCAATCCCAGTTCTTGGAACTACCTCCAGAACTACACCTCCAAGTTCATTGTTCCATTATTCACAGTAGCAAAGCTACAAAGTCAACCAAGGTGGCTGTTGACTAATCAATATAAACAGAAATGTGATGTGTATGTATGCATATGCATACACACACACACACACACAAACACACACGCCATGGAATATTGATTCCCCTCAAAAGGAAATTCTGACACTTGCATAGACTGAAATGAACTTGGAGGATATCATGATAAGTAAAATTAGCCAGGTAAAGAAAGTCAAATACTGCACCCTCTAAAATACTCAAACTCTGAGGAGAAGAGAATGATAATGCTTTCCAGAAAGTGGAAGATGTTTGTCAAAGATTCAAAATCTATTCAAGTTCTGGAGTTACAGTTTATGGTGGGGTGGCTACCATCAATGATATAATATACTTAAAATGTGCTAAAAGGATAGATCATGAGTATTTCATTATACAAAAGAAAATAGATCCAGTGAAAGCTGACAGGTATGTTAATTAGTTGGAACATGATAATTGTTTCAGAATCACACATGTATCAAAACATTCAGTTATGAACATTAAACATGTATAATACCTATCAGGTGATTATATGTCAATAAAGCTAAGAAAGAGTTTCATGGCTCTGAAGCTTTGCAGGAAACAATCTAACAAGGAGGTTCATTCACAGTCTGCATTTCACAAGGCCCTGGGTCCTCTAAACTTCATCTTTAAACCTCTTGGCACAGGTGCAGTCTGTGGTTCTCAAAGGACTGAGTTGGCACCCTGCGAGTAGCCAACTGCCAGCCTATTTTCCCTTGGGTGGGAGGAAACTGTTTGTTCCTTTGTGACAATTAATTAAATCCTAACTGGGTGGGCACTTTAAATGTCTTTTCCAGTGTCACAATCTTGCTAACCGAGTTCATAACTGAACCACAGCCAGCCTCGGCGAGGGAACAGGAAACCACCTTTGGCTGAGGCCAAGATATTTGTTCTCTTTCCAAATGTAGTCACCCAGGTAGAAGTCCCAGTTGGAGGTCAGCCTGTGATTCTCAATAGATCAATTGTTTTCACCCATCTCCCCTTCACAGGGTCCGGAAGACATGAAATAGGATTTGAGGCAAGATTAACGTGGTGCTTTACCATATTGTCTATCTGGAAGGCACACTCTGGGTATTGTCTGGCACCACAAAGAGCCTTTCAGAGTGCCCTCGTAAAGGGCTGCTTTTTGGAAGATTATGTTTTAGAGTTAGGAGTCTCAGTCTCCCCAGTACAAAGTGACAGGGAGATTTAACAGCAATCTAGATAATCTTATCAACTCAGACAATTTGGTCCTCGGTATCACTGCCTTCTAATGCAAAAGCCAAGTAATCACTAGCTAGTTTGATTTCCCTTTCACAAAGAGAAGTGGGCAGGTAAATCCTAAGCCCGGAACATGTGCCAAATACTGTCCTAGGCAATTTATCTGCACATTCTCCTTTAATTTGCACATCAAATCTCTTGTTATTACTTCCTCCCTTTTAAGGGATGGAAGACTAATGTTTAATAAAGTTAACAGATCCTTTAAGGTCAAACAGCCAAAAACAAAAAACGTGAGTTAAGGAGACAGTTCTGTTTTATACAAAAAAAAAAAAAAAAAAAAAAAAAAAAAAAAAAAAAAATTTAAAAAAAAAAAAAAAAAAAAAAAAAAAAAAAAAAAAAAAAAATCTTTTAAATGTAGTTAGCAAAAAGAGGTAATGATTTTTAAGCAAATAAGTCAATGATAAACAATGTTTAGGAACAGCTCTTTTAGTTTGATGGCATGGGCTTCCTATCACCCAACTTATAAACCAACTTTAGACCAAATGTGAAGAAGATTCTGGAAGGAAAACATAAGCAGGTTTTTTATAGAGGGGAGTTAAATGTGCAGAAACAAAGAGTGATGGATTGTATCTTTTCTTCTTATCTTTCCTTCCTCTCCCTTCTCTTTGTTCTCTTATTTATGCCCTTGTTCTGAGGAAGTGTCATAACACAGAACCATATTTGAGTGGGAACATGAATCTTAATTGCATTTCTGGATAGAAAAATCAAGTGACAGGAACCCAGACATTAGGACTGAAGGACAAATAATGAGAGGATTTCTATATGAGAGATGTCCAAAGAAAGACTTTTTTTAAAAAATCAAAAGCATTTTCTAATCCAGAGTATAAACTTAACATAAATGTCTGGCTTGATCATATACCACATAGAGGTGGAAAAGATGCAAGGAACCATGGTAAACTTCTAATATTGAACTGATATTTAAATTACTAATCACAGGACATAGACTTAGTAAAGGCCTACAGAGTTGCATGCCATAGCATCAGAAGATACATTCATCTCACTGCACATGGGACAGTCCCAAAAGAGAACACATACTAGCACACAGAACATGAGTAAGTAAATGCAAAGAAATTGAAATTATCCCATGCATATTATCAGACCATAGCATCATGAAGTTGGAAACCGATGGCAGGAAATCTTAGAACTTCATAAACACATGGAAATTAAATAACATTCTCCTTAACAACCAGATGAAATTAAAGAAGAAATCAAGCATCTTCTACAATTAAATGATAATTCTCAATACAACATACCAGAATTTAAGGGATACAATAAAAGCAGTATTACAAGGTAGAGGAAAATTTAGAAGGGTAAATTCCCACATCAGAGAAATATAACAAACCCAATAAATAACCTAATGCTGAGTTTCACACTTCTAGAAAAAAAAGAGCAAGTCAAGCCCAAAGTTTGTACAATAGAGGAAATTATAAAAATTAGAACACAAATTAATGCACTTGAGATAAGAAAACAAAGGAGATTAAAATGGACAATCTCTTAGGCAATCTTATAAAAATAATAAATAAATAAATAAAAGATACAAATCAATGCAATTATGAATAAAAGGGTAAAATAATGAATCTAGAAGATCATCAATACCTACTTTGAGAACCTGACTTCTTATAATAAGGAAAACATTGAAAAAATGGACAGAATACTACATAGATGTAGACTTAAAAAGGTAAAAAAGGATATAAAGATTCTAAATAATCCCAACATCAGTCAATGAAATTGAAAATGTAGTCAAAACCTTACCAACAAATGGAAGCCCAAGTTCTGTCTAATTCACTACTGAATTCTACAAGAAATTGAGAGAAGTAATCAGATATAGTCCAGTAGTCCATAATAGCAGTGGGTTATCCATAGGACTGGCAATGTCAGAAGTTGTTGACTTGAGTCTTTTACAGTTCAACATAGTAATATGGCTTTACTTTTTATACCTCATTTTTATACTTTTCTGCTGGATGGTTAAGACCAAGATAAAGCAAGACTTATATAACAAAAAAATGTAACTTTCATATCTGACAAGGTCAAATCAATCCCTTCAGGATTTACCCTGAAATTCTGTAGAGCAATTTTTAGATCTTTCGTCAGTGTCAGCCATGTGGATGAGTCACAGCCATTGCTTAACCAATTTACTCTCTGTGAAAGTCTGAGTTCATGCACGTACAATATATGAATGGCAATGGAATACATATCTCTGACAAAAAGTAAAAAGAAGGGGGGATATATAAAATGAAGGACCATCTTATGGTGAAATATATATATATATATCTGTATATACAAAATAGCATAGATATATAGCTACTTTCTCTTAGTTCAATAAGCAAGTTTGAACTAATAGTGTTTAGATGAGATATTATATCTGCATCTTGTATATGAATAACTACTACAAAGACATCGATATGAAATGAATTAATTATTATAACTGTCCTACTAACCTGTTTTGAAACCGTCTCATTGCTACTTCTTTCTCAATAAGATTATTTTTTTTAAATAGAAGAAATTGAGAGAGGATGAAATGCCACTGCTCCTCACAGTCTTTAATGAAACTGAAAGGGAAGGAACGCTCCTAAACTCATTTCTGAAAGCAAGCATTACCATGATTCCAAAGCCAGGGAAGGATCCAACTGAAAAATTAGAACTACCAGAAAATCTGCCAAATAAACATAGATGCAAAAGTCATCAATAAGATATTGGCAAAGAAAACACAGCAAGTCATGTACAAGATTATACACCATGACCAACTAAGTTTCATCCCAGGGATGAGGGATGCTTCAACATATGTAAATCAAGAAAGGGCCAGCGAGATAGCTCAGTGCCTAACGCGCCTGCATAGGTAATCTTAGGCAGTGCCCAGGTACTGCACTTCGATCCCTGGCACCACATGCCGAACCAACCTCACCCTCATGGTGGGCTGAGATGGCCATTAAAAAATAATCCTTAATTCAATACATCATATTAACACAGCCAAGGACAAAAACCATATTATTATCTCAATAGATACAGAAAAATCTTTTGACAAAGTGTAGCACCCATTCATGATAAAAGCCATACAAAAATTTGGAATAGGTAATCTTTATCTTAATCTGATAAAAGCCATCTATGACCAACCAACAGCTAACATCATACTAAGTGGACAAAAACTGAAAGCTTTCACTCTAAAATCAGGAACAAAACAATGATACCTACTGTTACCACTCTTATCCAATATAGTTCTGGAAATATGAGACAGAACAATTAGGCAACAGAAAGAGATAAAAGGAATGAGGATATGAAAGAGATTTAAGTTATTATTTGCAGATGACATGACACGCTACACATAAGACCACGAAAACTATAACAAAAGATTCCCAGACTTTAATAATCAAATTCAGTAGTGTAGCTGGATATAAAGGCAACATTCAAAAGTATTCCTGCACATAAAAAACTTACTGAGAGACAAATTAGGGAAACTGTGTCCTCCACAATAGTGACTCCAAAATGAGATAATTAGTAACAACCTAACAAAGTAAGTAAAAGACCTTCACATTGGAAACAAATACTCTGAAAAAGGAGATTGAAGATGATATCAGAAAATGGAAAGATTTCATTTGTTCTTGGGTGAGAAGAACAAATATAGTGAAACTGGCCATACTCCCAAAATTGCTATATAGATTTAATGCAACCTCAATCAAGACAGCAATAGCATGCTTTGTAGAATTAGAGAAAACAGGCCTAAAATTCATTTGGAATCAGAAGACACCTAGAATAACAAAAGCAACACTGACAGAGAAGGCAAGGCAAGGGCCATCACAATACTTGGCTTGAAATTATACTACAAAGCTACAGTGATTAAAAACAGCATGGCACTGGAAAAGAAAAAAACAGATGATAAGATCAGTATAAGAGGATAGAAGATGTAAAGCAGCTCCAAAAACACTCACTACCTTATCTTTGACAAGGAAACCAAACACAAACACATTCACTGGACAAATGATAGCCTCTGTAGTAAATGGTGCTGAAAAAACACTGGCTTTCCACATGCCAAAGACTAAAACTAGACCAATGTTTATCATCGTGCACTCAACTAAAATCAGAATGGATCAAAGATATAAATGCTAAGGCAGAAATATTAAATCTTTGGGAACACAGAATAGGTAGGATCTTGAAGACATTCATATGGGCAAAAACCTTAGGAACAAACCTCTAATTATACAGGAACTATCAGAATGGATCAACAACTGGGATCTCGTCTTATTAAAAAAGCTTTTACATAGCAAAGAAACCACCAACAGACTGAAGAAACAATCCTCAGAGCACGCAAAAGTTCTGCCAGCTGTTCCTCACACAAAGCACAAATATGTAGAATGTATAAAGAACTAAAAACAAAAACATTAGATGCCCCAAATTTAAAGGCCCAGTCCAGAAATGGGCACCTGAAATGAATACACACTTCTCAGATGAAGAAGTACAAACAGCAACTATATCCAGGAAAAAATTAATATTTGTGGTCATTCAAGAGATGCAAATGAAGCCGGGCATGGTGGCACAGACCTGTAATCCCAGCACTCGGGGGGCTGAGGCAGGAGGATTGTTGTGAGTTCAAGACCAGCTTGAGCTACAAAGTGAGCTTAAGACCAGCCTAAACTGCATAGTGAGACCCTGTCTCAAAAAGACATTAAAAAAAAAAAAGAGATGCAAATGAAAAAAAAAAAGCTTAGAGTCCAGCTCACTCAAGAAAAGTGGCTATTATCAAGAAATCAACCAATAACAAATGGTGGTGGGGGATGTGAGTGGAAAGGAACCCTTCACCACTGCTGGTTGGAGTGTAACCTGGTGTAACCAGTGTGGAAAACGCTGTGGAAATTCCTTAAAAAACTAAAGCTAGAGGTTCCAATTGACCTGTCTACACCCCTTCTTGGTATCTTCCCAAGAGAATGAAAACCACAGTGGTGTGTGTACTCCTGTGTTTAACATAGTATCAGTTATAATAGGAAAATCTTGTAAAATAACTCAAATGCCCATAAATTGAGGAACAGATAAAGATGATGTGAGTTTGTATATACTGGAGTATTAATCTGCCACAAAGAAGGATAAACTTGAAACATTTTTAGGTAAATGGATGCATGTTGATGCCATCATACTTTACTTTGTAAGTGGTCTTTTTATTTTGGTGTCAGCAATTGAACTCAGGATCTTGCCCTTGCTGTGCAGGTGCTGTGCCGCTGATCTCCATGCCCAGCCCAGTGTCATTATACTCAGAAGGAAACTAAATCAAATATGTATACTCAAATTTGGCATAGTTTCTCTGGTGTGAGAAACTGAAAGTGTAAGGACCAAAATGTGCAAGACTTATAGTGAAGTAGGCTTTCAAATGGGAAGGGGAACTAGGGATGGCAGAAGATAAGGAAAGAAGGGAGCAAAAGGGGACAAGGAATAGCAGGAAAAATGGAAACAAAGTTTTCTATATAAAAAAAAAAACAAATGAGGGGTTGAAAGGAGAGAAGGGAGAGGGGGGAAAAGAATTCAAGACATTACAGACAGTTACAAATTCCACATGATCAATGTTACTAGGTGTATCTAAAATTTACCAATAAAATTAATTCTAAAACAAAAAAATATTCATCCCCATAAAAGCAAAGGAAACACTCGAAAAAAAAAAATAAAATCCACTTTTGCAGAATTATAGAAATGAACCAAAGATTTACAATAAGCCCAGTGGGCACTTACTTAAGAAAAATAGCTGAGTATTTGTAAAAACAGCTCCTTTATTTTGTTTGTTTGATCTATTTCTATCATCTTCTCTCCAATAACATGGCAGCCTGGAAAAGTGAGTGTCTGAAACCACAGTGAAAACCAAGAGTGGGGCAGCTGGAAGCAACTGAATGATATTTGGGCTTGTCCAAAACACAAGTCCCAGAAAACTGTCATTATTCAGTCTGCCTGGTGGTTTCCTACAACACCCCACCCATGATGCTGTCTCTAATTTACCTGACTCAGAAGTCATTCTGTGAGAACAGGCTTTTGGGGGAAGAATTTCTAAAAGTCAGCCAGAGCAATTGATTCCCACTGGGACTGCCTGAGGTAGTAGTAACAGTTGAGATAAACAAAAGTGTAATCAAGTGTTTGAAAATTCTGGAAAATGACATGTCCAGAAGGACTTTGGAAAGCTCTGACAAATCACTGGAATTTGGAAAGACTGAACGTGCTCAGGGTCATGCAGCATCTCTGAGAATGCATGTCTAGACTCACCCTGAGCTCTGCACAGCAGCAATAAGGCAAGGGCAGAGTTATAAACTTTTTGCCAAATATCAAAAGCATAACTAAAACATGTGGAGAGCTCTTAGCAAAACCTGCAGTATCTCTATATTTTATTTACACGCATTTAGGGAAATAGCTGTTCAAGCATAGCCAATGCCTAAGCTAAGAATTCAGAGACATCAATAGCAATGCAGACCTAAAGAATAAGTTCAGGAAAGTCACTGAATAAATACAATAAATTGTACAAAGGGGGATGAGTTTTCCAAAATACTATAAATTTCCGACATAAAATGTAAGATATGAAAAGTATAATGGTTGTATCAGGGAGAAAAATCTATCAACAGAAATTGTTCATGAGAAATACCAGTGTTATGGGTTAAATAGGAGGTCTTCCTACAAGGACTCTTTTTGGGGGATTTGATCCCCAGCAAATGTGCAGGGGCAAGGCCTTCCTGTCATCGTGACAGTGATAACTTAAGTGATGGGGTTCACCCACTGGTGGGTGCATAGCAAACTGGGCTATTCAGTGGCTGGGCCTAGGTAGAGCAAGTAGATCACTGGGAGCTTCCTCTGAAAGGGTATATAGTACCTTTGGGGGCCTTTCTCCACTTCCAAGCTACTGTGAGCTGAGCAGCTTTCATACACCACAGGACCTTCACCACGATGTCCTGCCTCAGCCCAGATAGAGAACCAGTAGTGCCAGCCAGTAGTGAGCTAAGGTTTCTGGAAACCTAAGCCATTGGGCATCCTTTCTCCCTCAAGTTTCTTAGCTTATATATGTGTCACACACAGCTAGACACTGGACTTGTAACCCCTGACTGTGATTCATTATTTTAAATATTAATGTCATTGGAAATGTTTTAAAAGTAATGGAAAATCAAGTCCAAAGGACATAATGTATGAAAGTCATGATATATGGGAATGATGGTCAAGTATGAGAATAGTGGCTTCTCTGATTCACTATCAATACAGATTGAAGTTATAAAAATAAAAATGCTAGAAATTAAGAAGTTCAATACCTAAAATGAACAAAACTTACTAGAATGGTCCAATAGAGTAGAGCAGGCAGATGAATACATAAGCAAGCAAGATCGCCTCAATTAAAACCATCCAGTCTGAGAAAGAGAAGGATAAAAGGAGAGAATGAACAGATCCTCAGTGATCTATGGGAAGCCACCACGCCTACTCATACACATATAAAGGACTCCTGCAGGAAGAAAGAAAGGATTGTCTGCTGACATTTTCTAAACTTGGTCTGATTTTCATTTTTGATATTAAAAATAAGCTACACTTCCAAGATCAATGAATTCCAAGAGGATAAATTCAGTGGGAGTCACTTAAAGTAGATACTTAGAAATATCACAAGAACAGGTTTGGGGCTGAGGAGATGGCTCAGTGCAATAAGTGCTTCCCTGGCAAGCGCAAGGGCCTGAGCTCAATCCCTGGTTCCACCAAAAACAAAAGAACATGTTCATGACACAAGCTAGAGGGAAGCATTTGTCCCATACACTTGGTCCTGTAAGACCAACAGCTGACTTCTCAGAAGTTGGAGATTCCACAAGGTGAGGGGCGGGAGGGAGGGGTAAAATATTGGAAGTGCTGAAAGAAAAGACTGTCAGCCCGAACCCCATCCAGTAAAACTTTTACTTTAAAAATGAAGGGTAAATTAATAGGAAGTAGCCCCTTTCATAAAAACATACAAAGTACCAGTAAATATAAAGATAAGCAAAGACAAAAGACAGTGAATGCACTGCTGACAATGACTTGAAATAAATCCAGATTAGACTGTTACACTAAGATATTCTAATCTTCAGGAAAACCATTAAGAAAATCATTTAAGTAATATAAGTAAAAGAAATGACAAGATAAATAAAATGGCACACTATAAAATAATTAACCCAGAAGAACTGAGGCATAGAGAAATACAATAAGTTATATCAATACATAGTAAATAACTGGCAAGAGGAGAAGCTATAAGTTACATCAGAGACTCTCTATTCAGGTTTCTCATGTGAGGGAGAAATGCAATTATTATTTCATTTGACTTTGGGGTCTCAAGGTGGATCTGTTTTCTATTAATGACTCAAATTTATGGCACAGCAGTACTATTGTGAATAGGTACATCCTCTAACCATTCATTTGTTGAAAGACATGTAGGCTGCTGCCAAGGTTTAGCTATTTGAACTGTGTTGTTATCAACCCATGCATGTATCATTGCAGTAAAGTGTCTCTAACTGCTTCAGGATGATAGTGGGTGCAATGAAATTTCTATTTGTAGGCTTTCGATGCATCTCCATAGTGATTTCCATAGTCATTGTACTAGTTTACATCCCATCCAATAATCTAGAAGAGTTCCTTTTTTTCCTAGTGCTTCACCAGCATTTGTTATTATTTGATTTCTAGATGGTGGCCCATTCTTCCTAGGGTGAGATGGAATCTCGGTGGTGTTTTAATTTCCATTTCTCTAGTGGTCAGCAATGTTGAGCATGTGTTCATAGGGGGCATTTTTGGGGCCATTTTTACTTCTGAGAAGGATCCATGCATTTCACTCACCTGTTTTTGAATGAGTCTCTTATTTGGGGCTGTTTAATTTGGAGGGGTTTCTTTATATATTCTAGATATTAGTCCTCTGTACAAGAAGTAGTTGGCAATTTTTTCCCATTCTGTAGGTTGTCTCTTTACTTTGGTTTCCTTTGCTATGCAGAAGCTTTTTAATCTCATATAATCCCATCTGTTCATGTTTTATGATTCTTTTTGCAATTGAAGTTCTGTTCCTGAAGTTCTTACCTATGCCTATGTCTTTAAGAGTTATACCTATTTTATCTTCTGGATGATAGAATTTCTGTTTTACTATTTAGATCTTTATTTTATTTTTCTGTGGTTTTTATTTTTTGTACTTTAGGGAAGAGTCTACAGGGTGTTCAGGGCCTCACTAATAGATCAGACTCATAGTGATCTGCCTGTTTACAACCTCCCAAGAGCTGGGATTACAGGCTCTTTCCACCACGCCCAGACTCAATTGCTGTCTCAGCATGCCTGGGGGCAGGCCTGGGTATCCAACCCCTAGCCCCTGCAAGTGCTTGCAGGCGTTTTAATCTGCTGAGCTATCTGGCTGGCCCTCTATTTAGGTCTTTGATCCCCTTTGATTTTTGTTTTGTAGGTCATGTAAGGTATGGGACTAGATTCAGTCTTCTGCATGTACATAGACAGTTCCTCCTGCACCACTTGCTAAGGCTCTCTTTCCTCCAGCACATATGTTGGGCCTCTTCTCTGCATCTTTTGCTCTGCTCCATTGATCCACATGTGCTTTGTTCTAGTGTCACGGAAAGGGGACCAATAATGGGAGAAGGGGGTACAAGGGGAGGAGAAGGGGGTAGAAAAAATATGGTGTGTTATATTGACATAACTTCTCCCTTTAATGAATGTAAACATTATACAGTGCAAGCATGTAGTAATAAAAATTTAAAAATAAATAAAAATAATTACATTAAATGTAAAAAGGGATTAAATACTTTGATTTAAATGGAAAGGCTGGGAATGGATCAAACATACAGCTCAAGTACATGCTGTTCACAAGTGATACAGTTTAGATATAGAAATAAGTTGAAATTAAAAGGATAACATAGTGTTAACAAAGGAGAGTCAGAGTGGTTATAATATCAAACAGACAGACTAAAAGCCTTATTAGATACAAACAATAACATTTTATGATGGTTAAGGATCAATCTACTGATAGAAGAATTAGTGTATGTTCTCTCAAACAAAAAAAACTACATTACCATTAATGCCAGAATGAAAGGATCACCACTGTAGATGGTATAGAACAATGAAAGGTTTGCAAAGTGATATTATAGTCAAGTGTTTTCCAAAACCTTAACAATTTAAAATTTTGAATACCTTGAAAAACATAACTGACCAAAATCATTAAAAAGAAGTTTTCATAGCTCACATATTCAAAAGAAATTGAGTCTAATATCAGAAATATTTCCACAAAGAAATTTTCAGACCAAATGAGTTTCAGTGGTGAGTTGTAGCAAAGGTTCAAAGAAAAATAAAAACACAAAAGAAAATGGGACTGACCAACTTGTTTGACAAGACCAATTTAAGCTTCATGACAGTAGGGAAAAATATTACCACATATATGAGAAAAAAATCACAGACCAATATTCCTGTGAATATGGATACAAAAAAAAATTAACAAAAATACTAAGGAATATGTAAAATTAACTAATCAGTATCAAGAGTTATCCCAGGCATGCAAGGTTAGTTGAACATTTCTAAATCAACTCATATAACTTACAGTATTAAGGATATCTATCTCAATAAATGCAGAAAAACTTTCTTCAAAATTCAATATTCATTGATGATGTAAAGAGAAACTATCAGTAAAATAACATATTTAGAGAACTACCTCAGACTGACAAAGAATACATATGACAAGCCTACACATAATGTCACACTGAATTTTTAAAAACTGAATGCTTGGTAGCATTAAGCTGTCCAAAAGCCAGAGAGAGAGAGAGAGAGAGAGAGAGAGCTCCCCATGTAGGCGAAAAAAATTAGCAGTTTCTCTGTATTCTTCCAGTGGTGGTGCCTGGCCAGAGGTACCAGCCAACAGCCTCACCCAGACTCAGAATTAAGCTGACTGTCCCCAGAATCACGGTAGGAAGTTTAAGCTGGCTAGGGTCCCTTGCTGGCCAGCTTCCACACCCAATCTCACAGCTCATCCAAGGCTCTACCCATGTAGGAAGATGCTTGCCGTAGAGCAATTTTGCAAAGCACAGGTGTTGGACCTTCCTGACTAGGTCTCCAAATAGCACCCCAGCTCTTCCTCAGGGCTGACTCAGGTAGAAATGCATTCCTCAGAAATATATGTTGCACAGCATAGCCTCTGGATCAGTCAATCTAGAGTACCTGCTCTCACTAATGTGGAAACCCAGTCTATAGCCCTGCCCAATTGTATAATAAAAATAGCAGCAGGGACCAGCAAGAGTACAAACATAGTCCCACTACATCAGACTACAAGAGACAAAGTTTACATAAAAATATACAAATAAGTTGAAATTAAAAGGATCTGTTCCATGTTAACATAGAAGAGCTTGTGAGGCTGCAATACCAAGCAACCCTGCTCCATCAGTCAATTTCAGGGTCAATCTAGCAGTTTACTGGTTGAAAAACTGAGCCATCAGTCTTGCTGGACAGTGGATCTCGTTCAGCAGCCTCACCCAACCTCAGCAAAGGCTACAGTGCAAGCAACTAAAGACCCCAACAGCAGTCCAGCTCAGCTAGGAGGGGTTACCACCTGGCGAACCCAGACTTCAGCACCTAGACTTAAGTAAGAAGGCATCACTTAAAGAATACCCTTAAAGGCCCTTACTTGTCTCCTCAAATGAGCAGCATCAACACAAGAACTAGAAAGAACCATGGAATCATAGCATATCACTAGAAGAAACTAATAAACAATTTCCCCTAAAGAAAGAGAAGTCTAGGGGAATGACTAACAAAGAATTTAGAAGACTCTAAAGAATTCAATGAATGAAAAGAATCTTGGTCTTAATCATCCAGCAGAAAAGTATTAAAACAAGGTATACAAAGTAAAGCCATATTAATACGCTGAGGTGTAAAAGGCTCTAGTCAACAACTTCTGTGGATAACCCACTACTATTATGGATGGCTGGACTGTGTTGGAGTGTTTTGCTGAATTTAAGCACGTATAATATTTAAATTCCAATATAACACCCATCTAGACATGACTAAAAAAAGGGGGAGATACAAAGAAGGACCATTTTGTATTTGTATATACAGAACATTTAGGATAGATATGCAGCTACTCTTGCTTACTTCCATGAGAAGAAAGATTGGTAGTAATAGTGTTTGAACAGGATAACCTGTCTGCTTCTTGTACTATGGATAACCACTAAGAAGATAACAATGTAAAATGTATTAGTTATTGAAACTGTCCTATTAAAAATATTGAATAAAAAATCTATAAGGACACCCAGGAATGATAATGCAGGCCTGTAATCCTAGTATTCTGGGAGGCTGAGGCAGCAGGATCACAAGTTGAAGATCAGAAAATTTAGCAGAACCTGTCTCAAAATTTAAAAGAAATAGAGAGTTGGATGTATAGTTTAGCATAAAGGCTTAATCCCAGCACCACAAAAATAAATATGTAAACAAAATTAAATAAAAATTGAAAAACAATAAGAATATGATAAAGATATACAGGAATAATAAAAAAAGTCCTAGATAGGAAGATTACAACTGAGCTAGAAAATGTCAACAGCAGGCTTGATCAAGAAGAAAGAATAAAGGAGATCAAAGATAGAACATTTGAAGTCAATAAAAGGAGCAAAGAGAAAAAAAAAATGAAAAATGCCTAAAGGAATTTGGGACATGACCAAAGAAATCTATATTTTGTTAATAATTTTTATAGAAAGGGAAAAGAGAAGATTAAATTTTTTAAAAAAATAATGGATGGAAATTTCCCAAATATGAGGAAAATTGCCAATATCAAGATACAGACCATAATCTGTTCTACTAATTTGACTTGAAACTGTCTCATTGCTATCTGTTCTTCAATAAAATTATGGAAAATAAAAAAAAAGATGCAGATCATAAGCATGGCTCCATTCAAATTATACATGGAAAAGAATCCATCAAAAGCATAAGCTAACAAAAGTAAAACACAAAATAAGAATCCTTAGGGCAGTAGGAGATAAGGGACCTATCCCTATAAGAGAGTCTCAGTAGAGATATCCCAACTTTTTTCAGCAGAAATCCTTCTAGAGTTAGTGGGATACATTGTTCAAAGTGCTAAGGGAAAAAACAAAATACCTGCCAGTCCAAAATACTTTTCCCAGCAAAGTTGTGCTTCCAACATGAAGAAGAAAATGACACTTCCAAACTAAATGGGAGCTCAACACTGCCAAGCTTGCCTTGTAGGTAGGAATAGCTAATGGGAGCTCTGTAAGCTAAAACCACAGACCACTAATTAACCACTGAAGATGCAGGAAAACACAGGATTCAGTGGCATAAGAAACACTGAAAAAAAAGGCACACTGAATCAGACCTGTAGTGCCTAAGGATTATAATAGCTGTGTTCAAAGTATTTTTTATCTCTAGTATAAGGAGTAAAAGGGAAAATATCCAAAACAACCATGGTTGAAATTTTTAAGGGAAAAAAATTTAAGGGATAAAAAAAATCACAAAATGATGTAAACTGGGATACACACACACACACACACACACACACACACACACACACACAAACCCACAAGGGGCCAGGGAGATGGTTCAGTGGAATAAGCGCTTCCCTAGCAAACTCAAGGGTCTGAGTTCAATCCCTGGTTTCACCAAAAAAAAATCTCTCCTATGTCTATAATCCCAGCACTCAGGAGGCTGAGGCAAGATTATCACTGTGAGTTTGGGGCCATCTTGGGCTACAATGTGAATTAAGGCCAGCCTGAACTGCATTGTGAAACCATGTCTCAAAAAGAAAAAAAGGGGCCAGAGAGATGGCTCAGTGGAATAAGTGCTTCCCTAGCAAGCTCAAGGACCTGAGTTCAATCCCTGGTTCCACGAAAAAAAAATAATAATAATAATTGGGGCGGGGGTGGCAAGATAGCTCAGTGCACTGAAGTGCCTCCTTAGGACTGATGTTTGATCCCCAGTACCACACCCCAATGCTAGCAAGGGTGAAAGCAGGAGGATCATGAGCTGCAAAAGAAGTATCAAGAGGGAAAATAAAGCAGGGACAAAGAACCAGAAGCAGTTATGAAAGGGCAATTGTAAGCCTTCTCTATTAACAATTACTTTGTATGAAAATGGGTTGAATTCTCCATTAAAAAATGACTGAATGGGTGAAAAGAAATATAACTATATGCTGCCTATAAGAGACTTACGTCATTTTCAGATTTCACATAGATTGAAAGTTAAGAGATAAAATAAAATATTTTGTGCAAGTAAAAATCAAAAGAGGGCACAGGTAGCTATAATTATATCAGACAAAACAGAGATTCAGAGAAATTTTTAAAGGAGACAAGATGAGACATTACAGAGATGGATCAGTTCAGAGGATAAAAATTATGTATTTATGCACTCAACATCAGAGTGTTCATATATAAAACATTAAATCAACTAAGGTAGAGATAAGCTGTAGGGGACTCTCAGAAATGGAAAGATGAGGCAGACCAAGGCAAATGGACAGGACAGGTTTATGCTGAACATTCCATTCAATAGCATCAAAAAATACTTTCCACTAAGGGGTACAACATTCTCCAGAACAGATCTTACATTAGGTCATAAAAAAGATCTTACATGAGGTCTGAACACCTTTAAAAGGACTGAGATCATTCATCTTTTCCTACTATAATGGCATGAAACAAGAAATCATGAGCAGAAATATTCTTGCAAAACTGTGGAAATTAGGCAACATGATTCTGAACAACTTTTGGGACTTGATCAAGAATCAACCACACACTCTCCAACAACCAGTGGGTCAAGGAAGAAATCAAAAGAGAAATTAAAAAATAATCTCAAGACAAATGAAAATCAAAGTGCAATGTAACAAAAGTATGGAGTACATAAAAGAGAAATGTGTACCAATAAATACCTATGTCATTTCCAGTCCTGTGGATAGCTCACTATTATTGTGGGCTACTGGACTATATTGGAATATTTTGCTGAATTCATGCACCTACAATATTTGGATGGCAGTAGAATATCCATCTCTGACAAAACTAAAGGAAAAAAGGTGATACAGATGAAGGACCATTTTGTGTCTGCATACACAAAATAGGATAGATCTATAGCTACTTTCTCTTGATTCAAGAAGAAGAAAATTTGCACTAATAGTGTTTGGACAGGATATCATGTCTGCAACCTGTGCTATGAACGACTACTACAAAGACAACAATATGCAATGTATTAATGGTTGTAACTCCTACCAACTTGTTTTGAAGCTGTCTCATTACAATTTTTTCTCAATAAAATTCATAGAAAATTTAAAAAAGGAAAAAATAAGCTATCCTAAGTAGGTGTTCAATAAATGATGACTGATTTTATTATCATCACCGTGATATTTTATCTTCTAGGCATTAAATTCATAGGGAGTAAAAAAATACCTATGGCATAAAAGGAAGCTGTTGAGAAAAAGAAAATTAACATGACAAGAAAATAGAAGAAAAAATAAGCTGAATTTTAATGAAAATGAGGAAAAGGACATTAACATATATGTAAAATGAGACTAATGAAGAGTTGAGTTTTTGAGAAGATAAAAGTCAACAACCTCTTATCTAAACTAAGGAAAATGAGGGCTGGGGAGATGATTCAGTGGAGTAAGTGCTTCCCTGGCAAGCACAAGGGTTTGAGTTCACTCCCCAGTTCCACAAAAAAATAAAATAAATAAAATAAAATAAAATAAATAAATAAACTAAGGAAAATGAGAGCGATTCAAATAAATACAATCATAAATGAAGGACAAGCTGGGTTTGGTGGTGCACTCCTGTGATCCTAGCACTCAGGAGGCCAAGGCAGGAAGATTGCTGTGAGTCTGAGGCCAGGCTGAGCTACACAGTGAGTTAAAGGCCAGCCTGAATTACAGAGCAAGATCCTGTCTCAAAGGAAAAAGAAAATGAATTGACGGAAGAGACATTGTAAATGGCATCACAGAAGTACAAAGAAATATAATTGTTCCAACTGTATACAAACAAATTGTATAACCCAAAAGAAATGGATGAATTTTTAGGCACATATAAGCTATGAAAGGCTAAATCACGTGGGTATAGGCAATATAATTAGAAACTAAATCATTTTTCAGAAATATATCAAAGGCTATAATCTAATATCTTCATAGGTTCGTTTTGCCAAATAATTAAAGAACACTGACTCTTCTTAAATGCTTCTGAGCAAAGATGAGAAATAAGCCCAAGCCTGATGAAGAGTAGTGCAAGAAAATAAAATCAGGGGTTACTATTTCTAATAAACATAGATACAAGACTAGGCAGCAAGATACTAGCAAACTGAATTCAAGAACATAACAAAAGGATCATCCCCAATGATCACATGGAATTTATCCCAGGGATGAAGGGATAGTTCAGCATTTCCAAATCAATAAATATATGACATTAACAGAATTGAATGAGAAATCCATATAATCTTTATTACTGCAGAGAAAGCATTTAACAAGTTTCAATGTCTTATTATGATTAAGAACTCAACAAATTAGGTGCTGAAGATCATAACTCAAAGGCTAAATATAATGAGCCCACTGCCAATACTATACACACCAAAGAGAATTCATGGCTTTTCTTTTGAGATCTGATACTAAGATACTCACCCTCATCACTCCCATTTAACACTGTAGTAAAAGTCCTAGCCAGTTTTTATTTCTCCAGTTTTGGTTAGCCAACATTTTGGCTCTAGCCTTTCAAGGTCAGCAAAGACTCAGGACATAGGAGAACCTGTACTGTAATATCATGAAACTCAATTGTGCCCCAAATTTTCTGAACAAGGAGATTATGGAGCCACAGAGCAAGGAGACCAATAATCTATAGTGTACCTGGGGAGAGTCACATGGAGAGAAAACTTTCTCTCAGGCTCTCACAGAGAGCAAACTGGTCAAGCACTGGCCAAGACTCATTCACATGGATGACACAGACAAAGGATCTACAGAGTAAGGTACAGGATTACAAGATAAACCCTGAGGGGATTTCACTGACCTCATCAGAAACAAAAACTACATGTTTTGGTATATAGGTCTTGCTCTATCTCAGTCTTAACCATCCAGCAGAAAAGCATAAAAATGACATATGCAATGTGGGGCCATAATAATAAGTTGAGCTGTAAATGGCTACAGTTAACAACTTCTTCAGATAACTCACTATTATTGTGGAATGCTGGACTGTGTTGGATTGTGTCGCTGAGCTCAGGCACCTAAATTGGTTTAATGATAATGGAGTGCCTATCTTTAACAGGTCTAGACAAAAAAAAAGGGTATAGAAAGGAAGAATCATGATGTGTGTGTATAAACAGTACAGTTAGTTATACCATTCTTCTGCATAATTCTACGAGAAGCAAGATCTGCACTAATAGTGGTTGAACAAGATATTATGTCAGCTTCTAGTCCTATGGACAACCACTAGGAAAATAACAAGGTAGAAAGTATTAATTATTGAATCTGTGATATAATTCAGGTATAAAAAATAAGATAAATAAAGAGCTGCACTCTCTTAATTTACTGATAAGAGACATCTGCTATAATAATGTCTGTAAATATAATATCATGTAGGCACCTTGTATGTTTTTGATACCAAAACATTATGAAAACAGTTTGCAATGTATTAATTTATTGAATCTGTCCTGTTAATGTGTCTGTAACTATCTCATTGATATTTGTACTTCAGTAAAATAAAAAAAAGAAATGAAAAAAGAAATCAAAAGAAAAAACACAAATAGAAATGTATAACAACTAAAAGAATTTAGTCAGATAGTTAGGCTAAACTGAACTACATATGTTGCAGGGTACTAATCAGCTTCTCTTCTAGATGGTTAACAACCTAAGTTTACAGATCAAAAATTGGAGAAATGGAAGGGCCTCAAGATCAGCCAACATTCTGGCCCTAGCCTTTCAAGGTTAGTGAAGACTCAGGACATTAGAAAACCTGTATGTAACATCATGGAACTCAGTTGTGCCCCAAATTTTCTGATCAAGCAGATTATGGAGCCACAGAGGAAGGTGATAGATGGGCTATAGTGTGCCTAAGGAGAGTCACAATGAGAGAAAACTTTCTCTCAGGCTCTCACATAGCACAAACTGGTCAAGCAATGGCTGTGACTCATCCACATGGCTGACACTGACAAAGGATCTACAAAGTGAGGTATGGGGTTACAGGATAAACCCTGAGGGGACTTGACTGACCTAATCAGATACAAAAGCTACATTTTTTGTTGTATAGGTCTTGCTTTATCTTGGTCTTAACCATCCAGCAGAAAAGTATAAAGATGAGGTATATAAAATAAGGCCATAATAATAAGCTGAACTGGAAATGGCTCTAGTCAACAACTTTTTCAGATAACCCACTATTACTGTGGACTGCTGGACTATATTTTATTGTTTCACTGAGTTCAGACTCCTATAATAACTGAATGACAATGGAATGCCCATCTTTAATAGGACTAAAAAAAGAGGATACAAAGGAAGAACCATTCTGTGTTTGTATAAACAGTACAGTTAGGATAAATATGCCGTGCTTCTGCATAATTCTATGAGAAGTAAGATTTGCACTAATAGTGTTTAAACAGGCTATTCAGTCAGCTTCTTGTATTATGGAAGATAACAAGGTAGGAAGTACTAAGTATTGAAACTGTACTATAATTCAACCTTAAAAAATAAAATAAGTATAGACCTATATTCTCTCAATTCATTGATTAGAGACATCTGCTTTGATAGTATTTGTAAGTAGAATATCATGTATGCACTTTGTATGACAAAAAACCACTACAAAAACAATCTACAATGTATTAATTATTGAATCTGTCCTGCTCATTTGATTTGAAACTGTCTCATTGCTATTTGTTCTTCAATAAAATAAAATAAAATTTTAAAAAAAGAAGGCTAAAGAAATAAACAAAAGGCATAAAACACTATCTGTCTATTGATGTCATGTCTTATAGACATAAAACCCTAAAGGATCCACTGGAAAACTGTTAGAAATACTGGTATCTCTTTACACTAAAAATATGCTATTATTAATAAGCCAATTTATAATTCATGAAAATAAAAATATTGTCATATTCCATAACCTGAATTTTGAAAACATGCAAAGTGAAAGAATCCAGTCACAAAAGACTATATAGTATATCATGTCATTCACACAAAATGTTCAGAATAGGAAATCTATAGATTCAGAAAGCAATAGGTTTTCTAGGGCTGGAGGTACTTACTCAGCAGAAGGGAGGCGATAGTCTTTCTTTTCGGGTGATAAAAATGCTCTAAAATTGACCAGTGTAATGGTTCCATATATCTTTGACTGTGATAAAGGCGCTGAATAACAAACTTTGAGAGGGTGGAGCAGATGAAGTGTAACTATAGCTTGAGAAAAAAAAATTAAAGGAAAGAAAAATAAGTTATTGCAAGCCAGAGTTAGAGATCTTCTACACACAGCCTGTCAGAACTGAGAAAAGTATCTGGCAATCACTAGTACAGAGCTACTCAACTACAAATGAGAATCAGGATCACCTGAGAATCTTCTAAAATTCATATTCCTGGGCCTTATTAGAGTCTCTCAATGCATACATTTCAAATACAGAGCTTTCTTCACTCTTTTAAACATAGAACAAAAGTTTTGCTATGCAGTCAGATAGAAAAACAGAGCCTTAATTTAATGCTGTATACCCTGAGTTATGGCTGGTCCAAGGAGTTCTAATCCTGGGACTTAGTCACATGACTACCAATTCAACAAGAATCATATGTGCTCTGTTGTCTCTCAAATACAATAGATTCAGCTCAGTGCTCACCAGAAAATCATGGAGTCCAATATTCTGGGGACAGCAAATCTAGGAAGGTCTTTACTCAAAGAGATGTTAAGACTTACTATGTGTACTCCCTAAATAGTCACATAAAGGACACTGATGCCCAAGTACATTGTTGTGGCACATTGGTGAGTTTATGATATTGGAGTCCAAAAAACATGGCTTTGAACTATGTAATAATTATCTGACTAAATGTGATTTGGTCTCACATTCTCTTTAAGCCTTGGCTATCATTTAGTAATGTGATTCTCAGTGTACATTCTTGTGGAGGACCACTTGAGCAGCTCTCCTTGAAAGAAGAACTATTGTCACCATTTTACCTAAGCCTGACCCTGTTTTCTTGTATTGATATGTACAGAGCTGGCTAGGACTTCTCTTTATTCTTTTGATTGGCCTTAAGCAATGTATATTGGTCTAGCCGAGGTGCTGGTGGTAAGTTTTGAAGACAGCATGCATGTTTCCCTGATAACCCACATCTGCTGCTCTGTAATGTGAGCTGGGTTGAAACAGGATGAAGAGCCAGTGCTCCATGCTGTCCGCTGGGATTGAGTCTCAGGACAGAGGCTATGATTTCCTGGGGCTTGAAAGATTACACATCAGAGCTAAAGCCCCAGTCCCTCAAAACATTAGATACTATCTCAATGGCATAATGCAAATTACTCTCTCTGCATATGACAGAGGTAAATGCAGACCACCCACCTAGCCCAGCTCACAGTAATCACCTACTTTCTACAATTCTCTTCCTCAACCCATGCCTCTTTCTTGGCTGAATAAAACCTGGGTATGGCCTTGGGTAGGTCTCTTTGTTCTAGAAAGCCATCTTTGTGGCTAGACTTAGGGCCCCTTGGCTCATATATATATATATATATATATATATATATATATATATATATATATATATATATATATATATATATATATATTAGTGTCTTTGTTTTCACCATGGATTTCATTGGGAGTTGTAGACTGGAATTAATTTGGTGGGATTCCAATAATGTATTTTTGGGATTATAAGTATAGACTTCTTGGGCCAAGACAAGAACCAGGAGGGGACTCCTACATATTTTAATTACTATGTGAAGAAAAGGTAAATACACCGTTTCCACACAGTTTCCATTGATTTGGGATAAAGCTGTAGGTTCCCCAGGTTATTCTGGTATTGTTCAGCAATAAAACATTTGGTATGGTCCCAACTACATTGCCAATGAGTCAGTTAAGGGCTCCTCCAAACTCAGAATCATCTTTAATTTTACAATGGTTTCCATTCTCAGTGAAAATCTGAGAATGATTTCAGCCTATTGTGGAAGTGGTTAAAACTATTCAATGGTCCTGAATGGGTTGGACAAACAAATTTTGAAAACACTTGTGCTAAGGATTAGTCTCTGCAATGACATGAAAAGCGGTCCTTTTTCATGAGGGCATGGAAAATGCTCCTTGGGGAACTCCTTGCAAACTCAAATCTAACCTTAAGATGCATTTCACTGTGTCTATGCTAACAGCAAATGCCCTACCTACATCTCAGTGCAGGTGCAAAGGTACTGTCTGTACTTGAGTTGTCCTGACATAAACAAAACTTGTTTTCCTGTTCTTCACCCAGAAATATCCAAAACATTATGCTGATCATGACATCCCTGTTGACAATAAGAACTTGTTTGGATGGGAAAGCTACAGAGAAATGAGACATGGACCTTAAATGAGCCATAATTTACACAGACCCCCTAATCTACCCAGAGAACATTACTGCTTAAATTCAAGACAGAATGTGCAAAAGTCAGTGTTCTCTCTCCCTGCCCCCTCTCCTTCTGTCTCTTCTCCTTTCCTAAAAGGATATCAGCTTTATCTTCAGTTCTTGGTAGAGCCTTTTCCCTTGCATTTATTTTTACTTCTCCAGAGAAGGTGCCACTGCTCTGGATGTGATATCTGATATGGGAAACTGGAGCTTCCTATAAATTTCTCTCTTTAATTTTTTAAAAAGCTGTTATCTATCTATCTCTAGTAGGCATCAGCCAAATGGATTACTGTTCCCTTAATGAATTTATTTGTGAGATAAAAACTCCTTTCCTTATCACTTTTGAACTATTCAAATCATTCAAATTATGTTGCTCTTTAGGAAGCTTTATGAGGGATTAAAACAGGGATTATTAAAACTAAAAAATAATTTTACTCAAAATATTTAACTATATCTTTAATTAAAGTAATTTAACTCATTTCTAGTTTTCACTATGAAAAATGCTAATATATGACTTGATATTTCCCATTTGCAAATGGAGAGATTTAGGCAACATGATTTTGTTCCTTTTTGCTCTAATAGTTTAGTTTCTATCTTCTCCCAGTTTTCACCTACAAAAAGTTGTTCCTATTAAAAGTTAGACATACCTTTGGGATTTATATGAAAAAATAGCATTTGGTATGTTCTGCTCTGTGCTAGGAGTGCCTTTCTATTTTACTTTTCTTTAGTAGTAAGGTTGTCTTCTAAAAGCCAGTTAGGAAAAATGAGATAAGGAAAATTAGCACACTTTATTGAAGTAGTCCACAAATATCCTTTACCTGCCAAAACTTAATATTAAAAATACTAGGTAATATGCACACTGTATTTTATCATAAAATGCATCTTTGATAACATATAGTAAATAGCATGTTCAAAGTATTATGAAAAAACAAAAACAGAAAATTCTTTCTTGTTTTGTGGTTCAGAGATTTCATAAAGGGGAGTCCTTGTGAAAAGGACTTCCATTCTGGAAAGACAGGTGGGAGAATACCAGGTAGAGATGTCACTGAAAATCAAGGCAAAAAGAACAGCATGTTCAAATTTAAGAGTGTAGCAAATGCCAACAGCCTCCAAGCAATCCCTCTATGACCTCTTCTGACTCCCATTCATAAATCGTATAGTCCTTTCCTCTTTCATCCTTAAAAGAATTGATCCAACTAGGTTATGTGTGATTATACATGCTTTCCAAGTGTAGCCATCAAAAACCTCTTGGTGTTGCCTTTGACCTGCTGCAAGAGCCAGTCACCATATTGTGATGGGATTTAGAGCAGCTCATGGAGAAACCTACAGGAAAAGAAACCAATTCCTTCCAACAACAGACTGTGAGAGAAGCTAATTCCCTAGCCCGGCTGAGCCTTTCTACAACAGCTTTGTTTCAAAAAGACCCAATCCAGAACCACTCAACTCAGTATTTCTGAGTTCCTATGAAATAATAAATGCTTAATTTCTCAGGCCACTATGTTTTGGCTTAACATGGTGCACAGTAATTGGCAGCAAATGTACGTGGCATCCAAGTTTTATCACTCTCTGCAATAGGACATGAAATGGAGAGGGATGAGGTGTAAAGGGAAATGAGAAAATTAGATTGGAAGGATTCTGCAGGCAGGATAGGTCACAGGGCACTAGCCAAGGCAATTATTTTCATCTTTAATATTAAGTGGTACATTTAGTCTTTTGAGTTACAGACACAAAAGTATAACCTCAAAAAAAAATGTTAGCAAGTATGTATTAGGTATAAATTACAGTGAATTGTTTTCTACCAGGCTGTCTATGGGCTCTTTTATTAGAAACTGACTTCTGAAATTGCACCAAAAAAAAAGTTATCATTAGCTATGCTCTTCATTTTCAGAACTCTTGTCTATAATCTACTTGAAGGAAAACTTTCCTCCTGCTGTTTGCATGTCTTCGGGGACAGGGAGCTCACAACCAAGTGAGCTAACCACATGCATCAGTGGTGATGAATCTGTGACATGCTACAGTGAGTTGCTGGTAACACTGAAAGTTCTGAATGGATTGCCATCACAAACCCACATAGTGAAGAGCTGACTTCCTAAATTCTAACAGACTATTGGACTGGATACTGGTCACCCCATTGAAGAACTGATGGATGCAGGACTGGAATATTTAGGATCCATATAGAATTTTTTTTCTTTCATTTTATGTATTTGATACAGGGTCTCACTATGCAGTTTGGACTGGTAGTGATCATCCTGTTTTTAGCCTCCCAGTGCTGGGGTTATAGGTGTGCACCACCACACCCACACTTAGTCTCAGGCTCAGTGTACCTGAGGGCTGGGCTGGTGTGGCACATGGTACTGGGGATCTAACTCTGGTCTCTGAGCTTTCCTAACAAGGTGCTTAGTCCACTGAGCTATCTCACTGGCCCTTAGGTTGTGTTTTAAGATTATGGTTCTTGACACCATGCCAATCATTCTAGTCAGATAAGCATAATTTTTACCTGTATCACATTCAGTAAGAAGTTGTTTGACCTCCAACCCCAGAGACACTTTCTCCTGCAGATCTTCTTACCACCATTTTAAGACCTGACTTTATAAAATGGAGCATGAGAATCATGTGAGGAAAAGCAGAACCCATCTCAGTCCATTGACCTGACATTTTATTCATAATTTAAAAGATCTGGAACAATATCTATTTGTAAGACAGGTTGAGTATTAGTTTTCTGTTTCATGAGTACTCTAGAAAAAATTCATATGTAGAAGGGTCTCATGCCATCCCACTTTGATGATCCACAATTATTGGTCATTTAAAGGTTGCAGTCCTAGGAAGTCTATGATGAAGACAACGTCACAGTTAATCAAGCTTTGGCTTAGATCAAGGCCTGGCAGATGAAGGAAGCAGGAGAAACAATCCAGCTTGAATAAATCCCTTGCCTGCCTAGACCAAAGTTTCAATACTTGGCAACTGGAAAAGCCTGTTATGTGACTTGAATGTCTACAGTATTGTTTAAGCAGTAGGTTCAACCATGTAACTTTTAACAACTCTTCATAATTCAGTGTATTGAAGGGTTCTTGCAGGTCCCATGAAGACAATTTTAAGAGAGGAACAAGAGGAAAAGTAATTTTCAGGTTTATAATCTTGCTTCATAGTAAATGAAGCAAGATTATAAACCTGAAAATCACTTTTAATCTTGTTTCATGTAGAACACTAAATTAAGGTTCTGTTTACATTTGCGTTATGCTGATCTTGATCATGCATTTGATCTTTGAAACTTTAGTTTGGAATATGTAATGTTGTACCGCTATGCTTCAGAAGTATAGTATGGTAAAAATCAAAAAAAGGACTTTAAAGCCATACTGACTCACTTTCAAATCATGGCTTTGTGAGACATCTAGACTAAATGTGGGAAGGAAACCAGGTACCAAGCACGTCCAGCTGCAATGCCTCCAGTACATGTTCTCCCCAGGTTCTAAACATTATAGGGACACTAGAGTATGGACATTTCTGCCCAGAGTGGTGCATCTCTAATAGATAAGCCTTGCTCAAGATGTCCCTTATGTATTTTTTTTTTTTTTTTTTTTTTGGCAGATACTTTATCAGATTTGTAGCATGGGCTTTTGCTCTCCCTGATCTACATTGCACCATGAAGAATTTTTCTGGTAAACTTTGGTCTTGCTTTTTTGTAAAATTATAACCCCTAACACACATACACAACTTCGTCTTAGGCTCTGTATCCTAAAAAGTTCAACTGACATACTTGGTTATTTAAACTCTTTGATACATACTTTCTCTCTCTTTCAAATTATATTACTGCCATATACATCATCGAGATTTGAAGAGGTTAAATGAGGTAAAACACCTAAAGTCTAATGGTTCATGGTAGCTCAAATTGAGTTATGTTGTTGTTCAGGGGTTTATTTACTTTTTCCTTCATTTAGATCACTACTAGAGGCTAAGATTTGTCACTACTGGTGTAGAAATCACATATGTTCATGCTGATGCACCAATTATGACATTCTAAGAAGAAAATTTGTCACCGTGGTCAACTGAGTCTCAAAGGATAAATACAAGTTGACCAAACAAAGGAAGGTTGTTATCAGAAAGAAGAGCTGCCAACCCACTGGTGCAGAGGCTTCCCTGATCTGTGGTAGCCTATCCCATCATTATAGAAAGCAGGAAGACACAAGGCAGCTACAACTGGTGAGTCCTGCTCCACCCTCACCATCATCTTAGGAGCTTTACTGAGTTTTATCTCATCCCCAACATCCTTGGAGCTTTCCTGAGGTGCAGCTCACCCCCTTTTACCATGAGAGAAGGCACACTGAAATCCACAGAGTGGGAGCTTTGGTAAGCCTACCCCTCCAATCTCACACACACACACACACACACACACACACACACACACACACACACACACACACATTGTTGCAGGAGCCCTGCTAAACCATGCCCTGCTCCCTTTCCATTTCTGCTGAGTCTGGACAAACAGTGGGAGCTTCAAAATTGTCAAGCCAATGAAGCAAAAGGAAATCCGAGATCTCTAACCTACCTAGAACAAGTCCAAGAGACAAAGAACTTATAAATCACACACCTGAAATTTCTGAAATGATAGCAGGTGAAGTAAAGAAAGAACTGCATCAGGCTATAGAAGAAATCAGATAAAAAATAATCTTTCAAGTAAAAAAAAAGAAATGACAAAAATCATGAAGCAATTGCTCAGTTAATCTAAAAAAAAGGCATAGATATAAAAAATAAATAGAAAAATGATGGAAACATTGACCAAACAACACAGGAAACACTTAGATTATATGAAACAGATTCAAACAGATATCCAGGAAATTAAGAATTCCATCAAAACCTGGCAAAATCACTTGAATAAAATTGAAGACAAACTTTTAGACCTTGAAGATAGCATTGCAGCTAGTGAATGTGAAAGGAAACATCTTTTAAAAATAACAACAAACAGGGAAATAAAAATTCAGTAGTTACATGATGATGTGAAGAAAAACAACACAATATTAAGAAGTGTCAAAACAAGAGCAGATGGGGCCAGGGAGATGGATCAGTGGAATAAACGCTTCCCTGGCAAGCGCAAGGCCTGAGCTCAATGCCCAGTTCCGCCCCCCCCCCAAAAAAAAATGATCAATAAAAGAGCAGAAGAAAGCACAAATGACACAAATAGACTATTTGCAGTAGTAGTAGTAGCAGAAAATTTCCCAAGCATGGGAAAATGATCTGACATATAATAATTGAGGCATGTAGAACTCTAATTAGCCATAATCAAAATATATCTACATCTAGACACATAATATTCAACATCCCAGAAGTTCAGAAAAATAACAGAATATTAAAAGCTGTTAGAGGAAAGAAACAGATCACCTACAATGGAAAGCCAATTAAAATCACAGCAGACTTCTCAACACCAACCATCAAATCAACAAGAGCTTGGAGTGAAGTATTTCAGATCATGAAAGAAAACAACTTCCCACCCACATTGTTGTATCCTGTAACAATGTCTTTCAAATTTAATGGAGAGATAAGATACTTCCATGACAAAAAAACAACTGAAGAAATTCATGACAACCAAATCAACCCTACAAGGAATACTCAGATATTCTAAAAAAAAGACATAAATGACCGCAAGTATAAGAAAAATAACAGAAAGGAACAACCAAGTGGAGTAAATAACTAGATAAAAAAGAAATGTAGGGAACAGCAGGAAAATAACATAACAAAGGTAAGCCAATATATATCAGTTATAACCATCAATGTAAACAGCCTCAATTCACCAATCAAAAGAAGCAGACTGGCAGAGTGGATCAAGAAACATAATCCAACACTATACTATATACAAAAAACACATGTAACTCAAAGGAAATCCATAGATTGAAAGTCAAAGGATGTAAAACAATACTCCATGTGACAAAAACCCAGAGAAAACAACAGGTGCAGCTGTATTGGTTGCAGACAAGGTGAATTTCAAATCAAGAATGATTAAAACAGAAGATGTAAAGAAGTTCTCTACATACTTGTTAGAGGAAAAATAGCAGTAGGAAGAGCTAACCATCATAAATACATATGCACCCAATGTAGGAGCACCCAACTACATAAGAAATTTTAAGAGACATGAAAAATAAAATGAGCAATAAAAACAATTGTAATGGAGGAACTTTAACAACTCTTTGTCACAAAGGGTAGATTAAGTAAGCAAAAATATCAGCAAAAAAGTAAGAGGACTAAACCAAAATTATGACAAAATGGACTTAGTAGACCTTTACAGAGTGTTTCACACAACAATATTAGAATACACATTTTTCTCAGCTGCACATCAGACATTCTCCAAAATAGACCATATACTAGCACATAGAGCATGCTCAGGTAAATGCAAATGAATTGAAGTTATCCCATGTGTATTGTCTGACTATAGTGCAATAAAACTGGAAGTTATTGACCAAAGGAACAGCAAAATGTTCTATAAACTCATGGAAATTAAATAATACTCTTCTGAACAATCAATAAGGCACAGATGAAATTAAAGAAGAAATGAAAGAATACAATCAAACAAAAATACAGATACAATCTCCTGGAACCTGTGGGAATTAATGACAGCTATCTTAAGAGGGGAATTTATAGTGGTAAATTTTCACATCAGAAAAACAGAATGAGCCCAGATAAATAATCTTATGCTGCACCTCAAACTCCTAGAGAAAGAAGAGCAAGTCAAGCTCAAACTCCAAAGAAGGGAGGAAATTATAAAGATCGAAGCAAAAATCAATGCGATGAAGATGAAGAAAACAATACAAAGAATTAGTGAATTAAAGAGCTGCTTCTTTGAAAGAATAAAATTGATGACCCCTGAGCCAATCTTATAAAAAAAAGAAAAATATAACATTCATGCAATAATGAATGAAAATGGTGAAATCACTATAGACCCAAAATCATCAATATGTACTTTGAAAATCTTTACTCTAACAGGTTGGCTAACAAAGACAAAGTGGATTCCTGAATACATATAAATTACCGAAGCTGAATCATGAAGATACTAAATTCTGAATAACCTGTGAATGAAATTTAAAATGTAATAATAAAAGCTACTGACAAAAGCCCAGGCCCTGGTTGATTCATAGCTGAATTGTACAAGAAATTTAGAGAAGATTTAATGACAACTCTTCTCAAATTCTTCAATGAAATTGAAAAGGAAGCAATTCTCTTAAACTCATTCCTGAAGGCAAGTGTTACTCTGATACCAAACCCAGAGAAAGACACAACAATAAAAGGGAACTACAGGCCAACCTCCATAATGAACATAAATACAAAAATCCTCAGTAAAACACTAGCAAACAGAATGCAGCAAATCATCAAGAAGATCACACATCATTACCAAGTGGATTCACCCCAGGAATGGAGGGATGTTTGAGTTTTTCTATTTTTTTTTTTTTTTTGGTGCAGGGTCTCACTATGCATGCAGCCCACATTCATAGTGATCTTGCTTTTTGCCTCCCATGTGCTGGGATTACAGGCGCGCGCCACCACGCCCGGATTGCATCGCCGGCTCAGAGCACCTGAAGGCGGGGCCGGTGCAGCTTGGGGAACCAAGGATCGAACACTGGTCCCTGCGCTTAGGTAAGCAAGCGCTTAGTCCGCTGAGCTATACCACCGGCCCTGGGATGTTTGAATATACACAACTCCAAAGTGTAATATACCACATCAACAGAGACAAAGACAAAAATCACATAATCATCTCAATAGATACATAAAAAGGTTCTGACAAAGTCTAGTACCCACTCATGTTAAAAAAATAAACCTACAGAAAATTGGAATACTCTTTACCTCAACCTGATAAAAATCATCTATAAAAGATAAATAGGCAACACCATACGAAATGGACAAAAAACATAAAGCCTTCACTTAAAATCAGAATCAAGACAAAGATGTCCACTGTCACCACTCTTATTCCAGATAGTTCTGGACACATTAGCCAGAGCAATTAAAAAGAAATAGAAATAAAAGGAATAAGGATTGGAAAGAAAGAAGTGAAATTATTATTATTTACTGGTGACATGGTACTCAATATAGAAGCCCGTGAAAACTCCATCAGGAGACTTGTAGATCTAATAACAAAATTAAATAGCATAGTAGGATATAAAGTCAATATTCAAAAACCAGTAGTATTTCTGCACACAAGCAATGAACACACTGAGAGGGAAATCATACTTTAGGAATTAATCTCAGAAAGGAAATAAAAGACTTATACAGTGAAAATTACAGCACACTGAGAAACAGATCAAACAGGATTTCAGAAAATGGAAAGATATTCCTTCCCATAGACAGGAAGAACTGACATTATCAAAATGGCCATACTCCCAAAATCGTTATACAGATCCAATGCAATCCTGATCAAAATACTATTAGCATACCACACAGATACAGAGAAAACATTCCTACAATTCATCTGGAAGCAAAAGAGATGCAGAATGGGAAAAGCTGCCCTGAACAACAAAGGAAAGGCAGGAGGTATTACAACTCCTACCTTAAAATTATACTACAAAGCTACTGTGATAAAACCAGCATAGAACTGCAAAAAAAAAAATATCAGTGGAACATATACAGAAGATGCAGACCCAACTACAAACACACTCAACCACTTTATCTTTGAGAAATGGGCCAAACATGATCACTGGAATAACATTATACAATACAGCAACCTATGTTGAATTCCTATTGCTTTGTTTGGCGAACTTCTGTATGGCTTCTAACTTTCATTTCACTGTTTTTTATTCCATTTAGATAAAAAAGAAGAAACAAGGGCTGCTCTGCCAGCTTTGGACTCTGGAAAGCAAGATAAAATTGAAGCCAAGATGATTAGTTATGCAACAGAAGAGAGGTGTTCTAACACAGTGGTACCACTAAAGAGGTATGGTGGGGGTTTTCTGCTCTAATTTACAGAAAAGAAGCTAGACACGGCTCAGTGAGACAAAGTGCCTAACTAAAGTCACAGAGTAGTGACGTCACTGAGGAACCCAGAGAAAGCGCATCCTTGGTAGTTTCCTACCTGCAAGTAGCTGGAGCCCAGTCCCCCAAAGGGTTGCCAAAGTGACTCAAACAAGTGTTGATTAAATGATTGCCTAGAGGGTCAGAGTGGGATACAGAAAACTACCTCCAAATCAGTACCTGGGGCTTTTTCTGGGGACAGACTCTATACTCAATAGCTTAGGGAATCTGAGCGTAGTCTAGAGAAACAGAAGCCAATGTACACATTTACAGCCCTCAGCTCCCCAAATCAATTATGCTTAAGTGATGTTAAGGGCTGACAGAGCCACAAAAGAGGGAACAATCTTTAACCTCAAAATTGAAGCTGATCCTGAAGCCTTAATCTAAGCCATTGTGTCTGGCCCTGTTTGCAGGCCCAGGTCTGGTTCTCATTGTTTTTGTGGACTTAAGTAAAATCCTTGACATAATTTAAATTAGACTTTGGGTCATTGATATTTCTTTTATAATATAAAAAGCAGAAAGAAAGAAAATACACAAATCCCTATAATCTGGACCACTGATCTAAAGGACACAGACTATCCCAATAATTAAAAAAAGCATTTTCCCCAAGAATAAGACTAGGGTGCCCCCCTATTTTAAAAAAGCAGATGGACTCAAGATGCTTTTATTGGTATGGGAGCCTAAGCCAGACCTCACAGGACTCAATGGCTGGCACATGAGGCCTCAGTGACCAACCAGGGACTGTTGGATTAAAAACAGACTTTGATTGTCATTTAAGCAGAAAGAAATGACATCTCACGCTGAGTGACAATGTAAGAGACCAATCCAGCTCAACTGCTATAATTTTTAGATGGAGAAATTGATTGGACAAGGTTTGATTGGACAGGTGACTTGCTCCAGATCAAGGTTGTGTTCATGGCACAGGCAGGAGTAGACTTTACACTTTCTGGTTTCCAGTCTTGTTTGGCTCAGCTACTCAGCAAGCAATGAAAGGCTCAGCTTCCAAATTTTTCTTTCCATTTGGGTGAGAAAAATAGAACACAATTCCCAAAGAAAAAGCTTCCAGGGACCAGAGTGAGGGAAATGGTCCTGGGAGCAGTAAGAACAGTACAAAGCACATTTTTAGAATTTGAATATTAATGTCTCCTTTACAGACAGACACACACACACAGACACACACACACACACACACACACACAGGCATTCATGCACTCTCACACATGTTTATCTTATCCACATGGCTCTGGATAACTGTAGCCCTGTCCCTTACCTGTACTGTGCAGGTTACAATTGATTGCCATGGCTGTACTTCAAAAGGGAACATCCTCTCTTACATTTGGTACATAAACTATGGAAGGAAGTGCTGAATGCATGTGACATGAGAGAAAAAAAAAAGATGGCTAAAGTTGAAAAGACTCCCAGCAGATCACCTCATTTAGCTTGTCCTAATAATCCATAAGAAGATGATTTGCTATTAGGAAAGGGAAAAGATCATGTGGTAAAATGGTTCTGGAAAATGTCAGTGAAATCAGAGTCAATACGTTCTTGACTGCAGCACTTTTGAAAGTCTTCTACAATAATCTGCACTAAAGACTTGGAGAATAAAGCATACAAAGTGTCTCAGACTGAGCCCCTTTTCATTTTAAACCCAATCTCACAAGAGTATTTCTTAGAATATTGCTCTTTTTCCTAGTATTCTTTTTCTTTTCTTTTTGGTAGACTAGGGATTGAACTCAGGCCCTTCTACTTGCCAGGGAAATGCTTATTCCACTGAGCCACCTCCCTGGCCCTCAGAATGTTGCTCTTTTTCATAATCAGATTAAAAAACCCAAGTCTGAGAAAAAGGAACATCCTCTAGGTCTCCCAGAACTTTTCAGGGACAGCACCTGGACTCAAATCCAGACCCTTAGAAGACAACCACAGAACTAAATCTCTCTCTCTCTCTCTCTCTCTCTCTCTCTCTCTCTCTCTCTCTCTCTCTCTCTCTGTCCCTCTCTCTCTCTGTTTTTTTGCCCTATGCCTAAAACTGTATCTCCAACAGATTGTGTCAAGAAGTAGTGAGGCAGTACTAAGAAGTGATAGCTAAGAGCTTTATCTACATTGCTTTTAGCTTCTGTTTTAAAGAGGTACTTTATCTTCTGTTTTTAAATGGACTCTAATATATCAACATATTCATTTAATTCTTACTCATTTCAGTTTCTTGCAGAGGAAAGAGGGACACTGATACTGAAATCTAGACTGTGCAAAAAGTTTACTTAAACTGTTGAAATATTGTCTGATATGAAGGGTAAAAGTTACTCAGATTTTTATTCCCTACACCAAATAGTGTTTGCCTTCAGTACGAAATTTAACTGTAAAACTTGCTTGTATTTCAAGAGATTATGGAAACATCAAGAAAATGGACCTGGATCTAAGAAAAAAAAAATAGACTCTAAACACAACAGACTTTTGAACTTGGCCTTCAGGTAGTGTTAGGAAAAAAGAATGAAAGAATAAAATGATATGGCAGAAGACACGTTTCTTTATAGATATAACTGATTAGCCACAATACTTCCCCAAACAGAGGAATGTACTGGGATAAAGGGGGGAGTAATAGAGCCTTCTGGACTCCACGTGCCCATAGCACCATGCCTCCACCAAGCCTGAGCGGAAGATAGAGTGCACCCACATTCCACATCATTGGTTCCACAGCTCAGTGCCGTGGCTAGCACATGTTGCCAGATAGAACGGCCTTGCACTTCTTGCAGTGTAACCTCTGACACATTGCAATCAAAGCCTGACAGATCCATGTCTGGGTATAAAGACAGACGTAAGCTCTCTGGTAGTCTATTCTCATCAAAGTTGCTCCAGTGTCATCTTCTGCCGCAGAAGTTCTGGCTCCTGGAGTCCTAAAGTGTTTGTCATACTTACTTTTAACTTTGTGCTGTCTCAAGGCTGGACATTAGTAACTACTTTGAGAACCTATACGCTAATAAAATGGTAAGTTCAAAATAAATGGAAGGGCTGGAGAACTGGTTCAGCAGCCTAAGCACCTGCCTGGCAAGTGCAAGGTTCTGAGTTCTATCCCGCATGCTGTGCCAGCCCTGGAACCCCAGGCTTGGCATGCTGTCTCTGAAAGCAGGAGTGGTGATGTATGCCTGTAATTCCAGTGCTGGGAGGCTGAGAAAGGAGGATCACTCTGAGTCCAACCTGCATAGCAAGACCCTGTACCACATAAATAAATAAGTTTTAAAACATTTTAAAAAGAAATACATAAGTTCTAAGATATATGAACTACCAAAACTGAATCAAGAAGATATAAAAGGAGCCAGGGAGATAGCTCAGTAGAATAAGCGCTTGCCTGGCAAGCACAGGGCCTGAGTTCGATCCCCAGTTCTGCAAAATAAATAAATAAATAAATAAATAAATAAATAAATAAATAAATAAATAAATTTAAATAAGTCAGTGAAATTGAAGAAGCAATAATAAAAATTACCAACTAAAAAATGCCGTTTCCAACAGATACACTGCTGAATTGTACAAGAACTTTAAAGACAATCTAACATAAATGTCCTTCAAATTCCTTAATGAGTTAAAATGGAAGCAATATTCCTGAATTTATTTCTGGATGCAAGCATTACCCTGATTCCAAAACCAGAAAAAAGACCCAACCAAAAAAGGGAACTAAAGAACAATATCTTTAGTGAACATAAATTTTAAAATCCTTAATAAGATCCTGGCAAATAGAAAGCATAGAGTCATCAAAAAGTCATACATCACGACCAAATAGGATTGACCCTAGGGATGTAGGGATGGTTTAATGAGTGAAAATCAATTAATGTAATTCATAACATAAGTAGAAGGATGAAAACCATATGACCATTCCAACAGACACATAAAAAGCATTTGGCAAAATTCAACATCTATTTGTGATTTATCTTTAAAAATCCTCAAGGAAATAAGACTATTGTGTCCTATCTTAACCTGATGACAAACCAAAGGTTAATATACTTCATAGAGAGAAGCTGAAAGCTTTCCTTCTAAAATCAAGAATAAGACACAGATATTAACTATTGCCACTCTTCTTCAATATAGTTCTTGTAATACTAACTAGAGTAATTAAACAAGAGAAAGAAATAAAAAGGCTATGGATAAAGAAAGAAGCTGTTAAATTGTCATTATTTGCAAATGATATGATCTACATAGAAGACCCTAAGAACTCCATCAAAAGACTCCTAGAACTAATAAATTCATTAGTGCAGAAGGATATAGACACTCAAAAATCAGTAGTGTTCTGTATTCAAAAATCCAACTCAGTCAGAAGGAAAACAGTGCCTTTCACAATAGCATCAACAGGAATAAAACACTTAGGAATTAATCTAACCAAAAAAGTGAAAGACTACTATTAAGAAAACTACAATAGGTTTAAAAAGATTAAAGATGATATCAGAAAATGAAAGGTTAACCCTGGTCCTGAACAGGCAGAACCAAACATAGGTAAAATGGCTGTATCTCTGAAACCGTTATATAGATTTAATGCAACCTTAAACAAAATACCAATAACAGCTTTTACAGAACTCAGAAAAGCAGTCTTAAAATTCATATGGGATCAAAAAAGATTGAAAAGACCAAAAGCAATTCTGGGCAACAAGGAAAAGAAAGAACTTCAAGTTATTTCATCACAATCAAGGACCTCAAATCATACCACAAAGCTTCAGTCATAAAACCAGCATGGTACTAGGAAAGAAAAAAAAAAAAAAAAAAAAACTTGTCTATCATTGTGATAGAATAAGAGATACATAAGCAACTCTAGACACGTTCATTCATGCAGTCTTTGACAAAGGGGCCAGATCCCTTCACTGGAGGTAAGATAGCCTCTTTAAGAAATGGTGCTAGTAAAACTGGCTATGCACATGGCAAAGGTTGAATTTAGATCCACATCTCTCACCATACACTAAAATAAAAATGGATCAAATCTCAACATTAGAATGGAAACATTTAATCTGCTGAAAAAACTCTTGAAGATATAGATGTAGGCCAAGACTTGCTGAGTAAAACTCCAGTTGTATAAGAAATAATACCAGGAATCAGCAAATGGGATCACATTAAATTTACAAAAGAGAAAAAATTTTTCCAGCTACTCTTCAGATAGACGAATAACATCAAGAACATATAAAGAGGGGCCAGGGAGATGACTCAGTGGAATAAGAGCTTCTCTGGCAAGGTACAAGGGCCTGAGTTCAATCCCAAGTTCTGAAAAAAAAAAAAAAAATATATATATATATATATATATATATATATATGGAGAGAGAAAAAGCTGAAAAAATTAGATCCCTCAAATTGAAAGGCTGAATTAAAAAGTACACATCTGAAATGAATGTACACTTCTCAGATAATGAAATCACACTGGCCAAAAATACATAAAAAAATGGTCAACACTGCCAGACATTCAAGAAACACAAATTAAAATACGATAGATTCTATCTCACCCCAGAAAGAATGGCTACCATCAAGAAATCAACCAACAACAATTACTGTCAAGGCTATGTGGAGAAAGAAATACTTCTTCATGTTGCTGGGACTGTAAACTGATACAACTACCATGGAAATAAATATAGAGATTCCTCAAAAATCTAAACTAGAAATCCCATTGACTAAGCTATTCTTCTTTTGGGTATCTTCCCCCAAAGGTTAAAAAGGAACATATCAGGAAGATACACACATGTTCATTCTCATGTTTATGGCAGCACGATTCATTACAGCTAAGTCTTGGAAACAAGCCTTTTTGCCCAGCAGCAGATGAAAGGGTAAAGAAGTGTGGTATTTATACACCACAGAGTGCCACTCTTCCCTTATGAAAAATAAACTTCAGGCACTTAGAGGAGAATGGATGCACCTTGAGGCTATAACATTAAATGAAATAAATCAGGTACACAAGCCTGATATCACATAGTTTCCTTGATATGAAAAAGTTAATAGCAAAAACAGAATTGGGAGAGATGCCCCACCCGCATGTGGCGCTGCAGAACTCACGCTCTGGGCGGCTTCAGAAGTGTCACGGGAGGTGGCAAGGCCTGGGTGGCAGTAGCCGGTGCGTGTGGTGACGCGACTGCAGCGAGAGCAGGGCACTGAGCAGATGGAGAGCTGAAGGCGCCTGGCAGCAGGGCCGGGCCAGGCCAGGCCACAGGGAGAGCGGCCACTGGGAAGTGGGTGGGCAGTGGGCAGCTGTCAAGCCGCGAAGCAACTTGGCTCTGCTCAAGGAGCAGCGTATCATCCTGCCTGTGTCCGTAGATGAGTATCAAATAGGGCAGCTGTATTCTGAGGCCAGTAAAAATGATACGGGTGGCGATGAAGGCGCGGTGGTCCTGGTGAACGAGCCCTATGGGAAGGCTGGAGAGAAGAGCCAGTACAGTCACAAGATCTACCACTTGCAGAGCAAAGTACCCACATTTGTCCGAAGGCTGGCCCCAGAAGGGGCGTCCAGTATACATGAGAAAGCCTGGAATGTCTACCCTTTGTGTGGAACCATTACTACAAATGAGTACATGAAAAATTTTCTGATTAAAATTCAGACCTGGCACAACCCAGATCTTGGCACCCAGGATAATGTGCATAAGCTGGAGGCCAGGACTTGGATACGTATATAGACATTACAGATCAAAGCCAAGTACTTAGCAAGGATTATAAGGCAGAGAAAGACCCAGCAAAATTTAAATCTGTCAAAACAGTCTAAGGACCCTTAGGCCCAAATTGGAAGCAAAAACTTGTAAATCAAAAAGATGGCCCATATATGTGTGCATGCAAACTGGTTACGGTCAAACTCAAGTGGTGGAGCCTGCAGAACAAAGTGTTGAACTTTAAACACAAGCAAAGAGTCATCTGTTTACAAATTTCCACAGGCAGCTGTTCTGTTGGCTCCATAAGTCGGTTGACCTGAGTATGGGTGACATTCGAAGGATGGAAGAAGAGACAAAGAGACAGCTGGATGAGATGAGACAAAAGCATCCAATAAAAGGAATGACAGCAATCAATTAAAGCTACCCCTCCCCTTTCTGCACTTTTTGCAAGACAGTGGCCAATAGGAGGCTCAGCAGCCCTAACCCTCCTGAGTGACAGGCCATCTTCAGACACAGCCTTTCTGTGCCCATTCTTTAGGCAACTTTTGATCCCTTACTGCAGCTAATTCTAAATACCCTTCAATATTGTGAATAAATAGACTGTCTGATTCATGGAGTCCATGTATTCAGGATCCAGCTCCTCTGAGATGTGTGGTGAGTGGGTTGCTATATTTACAGCCCCCCCCCTTCTCTCCATTGTATCCTGACCGATTTCTGTGTGGTTCTCCCCGTCCCTACACGCCACCTTTTTATTTTAGTCTTTCAGAATACCTTGCCTTTTGTGATGTGGTGATTTTAAGTTCCTTTGTTTTCAACATTGGGATAAACTAATATTTTTGCTCCCTGGGCAGATCTTTGCAGTACTGAGTGCTCACTTGGGAAAAGCAGATGAGTTGGGAATACAGATTTCCCACCATCCCAGGTCCATAGAAGGGCAGTGTGGCTTTATTGCTGACCTCTGCTGCTATAGTGTGTTAGAGGGCTCGGAGCACCAAGGAGGCCTGGCCAGCCTCTGTTTCAGAAGAGTTAACAAATATAAATAATCCCTGCCCCAGTCCTTGTATCGCTGGCCACTATTAGTATCAATTGTAGCTTCTTGGCCCTCCTGTTACCATTCTGTGTGAATTATTCTGTAAAGTCTACAAGACATCCTGGTCACTTCTCCACCTTGAGGGACTTGTCCAGTGTGACCCTTAGACTTGAGGCTGCCCTGTAGGTACTGGTCCACCTGACCCTGAGGAGCTCTGTATGTTCATGTTCCTCTTCCTCTTGGTGCTGCCATGCAGCAATAATCATCTTCTTTGTGCCTTCTTGTTCCCTATCCTCTGAGGTTGATTAGAACGCAAGAGTCCTGTTCTCTTAATGCTATACACAATGACCATGCAAAAGGATTTCTTTTTCTGTAGAACATGTACCCTCTTGTCTTCAGTCACTGGAAATTAATTTGAAGAAGAAGAACTCAGTTCATCCTGCCACCAGGCTGAGTTCTGTCCTAGACAATCAAAAGCAGTGATCACAGTATAAAATTCTGCCAAAGTAGGCTGGAGAAGTCCAGATTCCAGAGAAGCAGAGGCTGCTGAGTATTTCCTAGTTCTTACAACTTGGGACAAAACAAAGTTTCCTTCCTGGTAGGTGAATCTGAGATAGCTATAGTGTCACCTGACCATTCCCAAACCTTGTGACATGTGTTAGCCAGAGTGCACTGTCATCTAGCCCCATGCTTGCCTGGCTGCCACTTGTGAGAGAGACCAAGTCTCCCTTGGTGGAATGATGAGTGGGATGTGATAATGTATCCTTATGTTTTTATCAGTGTGTTTTTACCTTACTCATTCCTAAGTGCAATAAGGGAATGTCTCATGGGATTGTACTTGGAACATCCTGTTGGCCTTCTTGATGTCCACAATAGTGGACAGAATTTGACCATGCAGCATGGTTAGCCATGACCTTCACTGAGGTCCGTTTGGGCTCATAGACATCCTCTGCATTTTTCCTCTGTATGTCTCCTCCCTTTGCTGGGTCCTTAGTAATGGGCCTCGGCATTCTGTTGGTGATTAATATCTCAACCGCTACCTGGTATATATTGGTCCTGGGAAAGTTGGAGAAGAGGCACTCCCATAGGAGAAGAATGTAAATGTTTTCCTGAAAGCTCTGTGCTACCTATTGATTATATCTGTGCTAAAAATATTGGTGTATCCTAAGTATGTTTCAGCTGTCGGCTTCTGCTTTCCCTCTGCTTTAATGTGAGAGCTCACCTTGCAGAAACTCCACTTCTTCTCACATGCTATTAGGAGGATGACCTATTTTGAATGAATGAGTAAATAAATAAATTCCCAGAATAGGAGAATCTAAGATGATAGAAAGTAGCTCAGTGGTTGCCTAGATTTGGGAGGGAGATGATAGCTAAGTGGGTATACTGTTTTGTTTTGGGGTAACAAAAGTTATCTAAACTTGACTGTGATTTAAGTTTATATATTGTGTGGTATGAAAATTTTAGCTCAATAAAGCTGTAATTATTTTTTTTAAAGATTGAACCTTGAGGACTCAGGAATGAGTGTGGGCTCTATTCAGCATCCATTGTGTGATCCTGGACTGATGCCTTCCATGGAAAGAGAATTCTTTCTATAATCTCACTGCAGATCTTATTGTAGTATCACCTATCATTGTACCTTTTAACTTTTACAACAAACCATTGTGGCAAATGTTGTGATGGCCCACCTCTTTAACACAGAGGCATGTGAAGCAGAGAAGTTAAACTGGCTTTTCATTGTATGACTTTCGGCAGATGGTTGAGCTAGAATTAGACTCTGAGAAGCCCTAGTCAAAGGCTACTGCCTAATAAGCAACAAATAAAACAACAACACTTCAAGTGCCAACGGTTGGGTATGAGTGTGAATATCAACAAATTCTACTCTGTGGTCACAAGCCAACAGGGTAGGTATTAGCAGCCCTATAACAAGATAAAGACACTGATTCCAGAGGGATTTAAAACCCTGTTAAATGTCACACAGAACATGAGTGGTGGGGGCGGGGGACAGAACTGAAGCTAAGTGCTGCACGTCTTAAAGAGCTGGGCTGTATCACTGAATTATTCTGATCTTTTCAAACCACAGGTTCCTTGTTCACAAACACAGGTCATCGTAGCATAGTAACACCTCCCTCTCTCTCAATGCCTGTGAAGATCAAAGTTAAACATGGTAGTGAAAGATCTCAAACTGTGTGCCTGGTAAGTCACCTATTTGGATCTCCATCTATCCACACCGACAATGAGGCAGCGCTCTGGCAGGCTGCCACCTGCTGACTAGGTTCATGTGCTGGCTGGATGCTGGAGTTGCTCACCTAATTTTTTAGGGCCTTGTAAACACATGATGCAATTTGTCTTTGTTAGTGAAGGACTTAGTGATGAATTCACCCGGCACCGTAATTAGCCCCAGGCCTGTCTGTCCCTGAAGGGACCTTTCCTATCTTAGTAAAACAGAGGCAACCGGAGACTCAGGGACAAGTCATCTGAGTCAACCCAGCTAATCTGACTCAAAGTGCATTGAATCAACAAGTCTTCATTTCTGCTATCCCAATGAATCTCCACCACTCCTCAGAGGAAAACAAAAGAATAGTTGGTGCATTAGAGTGGATGGAAGGTCATGAATGCCAACTAGTAGCTACTGTGGGCTCCTAGATCCTTGATGCATGTTTCCACAGTGGGTTCTATGGGTTGAAGAAACTATGGAGTGGCCTTAGGAGGCAGAAGACACTTGCTATGCTCACTGCTGTTTCCAGAATGTGCCTCTGCTTGACTTGCAAGAGCTTCTCTGAGCACCAAGGCAGGGTTTGTGCCAGCTCACCTCACAGTAGCAGGATTTGCTTGAAAGAGTTTGCACTTTTGTGTAAAATGGTACTTTGTCTCTGTGCACAGAGCAACCAAGACTGAGGGATGTAGACCATTTGGCCACCACTGGTCCTAGGGCAATCCCAAGGACATCCATCCTGGCTTTGGCAAAAACAGTGATTGCTGTTTCAGTTTTTCTTTTTTTCCTGTCTGGCAATAATATGTCCTTTCCCTACAACAGCTGAATTAGATAGAAATATTACAGGCAGTCAGACAGGGCCAGGCCCCCAAGGAGACAAGATGGAAGACAAGGTGAATTTGCAACTTTGGAAGACAGACCCCACTGTGGGCCAGTGTGCCAGACTTCAAGACAAAAGAGTAAACATTTGTGCCATAAACTTCCCTAAAGATGGGTCCCAGGGCTTGATATTCTAAATAGATATCAATCACCTTAGAAGAGCCCCAAAAAAGTCATTAATCCAACCCCAAGAGACCTTGTTCTGTATTCTTGCCCACTTGCTACATGGCTTGCTTCCCCATTTGATCACGATTTTAATCAGTTTAACCTGAGCAATGGTGCTTGTAATCTCATTGGTTGACCATAGTTTTATCCCACTTCATTCCCACCTAAGTGAGTTCCCATGTCTTCTCTACCTTAGACCCACCTCACCACATGGTTTTCCTCTACAAAAGTTCCTGAAAGAGACAGCTTCCTGGAGGTGACCTGCTCAGGCTCCCCTTCTGTCCCTCTCTAGGACAGGAGCTTTCTTTCCCTTAATAAATATATTCTGCTTTTAACCTCTGTTTGTTCCTAAAATTCATTCTTTGGTTTTGGAGCACATAAATTCATCCCAGGTACCTTTCAGGTCAGGAGTTTCATTTTTCTCCTATATCACTACTGACTGAAGATAAATATGGGGAACATCTTATGGAAATACAGCAGGCAGTGAACCATGTGTTCACCTAGGTGGTTTCTGCTTTGTATCCTGATGTCCATATGCTTTCAGAATAGCCTCAAAGTCCCTAATCTTAGTGCCCACAAGGAAGTTAGGTGATTGCAGCCACTAAGAAAGCAGAAACTCTCTTCTAGTCCAGCTCAAACAATGTGACCAGCACAGGAAACAGGACCTAAGCATGATAAAACAAAACCCTGGATTAACATCAATAATTAAGGTTCTGACCAAATCCACAGAAATGAAGTGATTCTAAGGCTACTTTAGGCAGATCTTATGAAGTGACACTTCAGATACACAAAGAGAAAAACTCACTGCCTAAATTCCTTGACACACAACTTCTCTTGCTGGACTCCCGTTAAAAATCATTTAAGGTCTTCTATGATCTTATGCTCATCTGGGTAAGATCAATATTTACTACTAACCTCACAGGGGATTCAGTGAGTTGTGGAACTGGTAAGTGCAATTATGCTTTCCCCCTGCTGTGTCTTTTCCATAATTTCTTCCCTGATTCTCTAACATCAAGCACTGAGGTTCTCTGAACAGGCTGGCCACGCTCTCACTGGTCCTCTGTGACGTTCTGTGTCTTGCTCTGCTTATCCCTCAAGACTTCACTTCCATGGAGTCACATTTAATTGACTTCTTTAAAGAGATGGCCATAATTTTTCACAGTGGCTCCCAAAAGCAGGGATCTATTTCCTCATTATTCAAGTCTTAGCTGGCCTCAGACTTGCCTTGAGGAGTAGAATGAGTGTGATGAAAGTGACACTATGGGAGTTCTGTAGTCCAGGCCCCAAAGTACCTTCACACCTCTCTTGAAATGCTGTCCTAAGATCTCATTAGGAAGAAGCTCTCTGTGATACAGGTGAAGTGTCCACGTAGAGAAGAACCAAGGGGCCTAATGTAATAACAAGACTACCAGAAATCTGAGGCCATCTGGCCTACTCACCTCAACTGAGCCAATAGAGGAGGTAGGCTTGTGGCTGATTCCACACAAGTCAGGGAGAATCAGCTGGCTGAGGCAGGCACAAGCTCCAAAAGCAGGAGTGGAGTAAAAGGTTGCTTGTTAGGCAGCAGCAGCTGATAACAGATACAAGACAGTTCCCTTAGTATACTTGAAAGTTTACGAATATAGGAAGTCATAGGCACATGTCCATTTAAGATGGCAGATGGTTTCCCATGGGAAAATCCCTTTTCTTTCATCCTCTCTGTCCTACCCACTCCTATTCACTATTGTTAAACAAAATTTGTAGGAAGCTCTTCGTGTGCTCTAGGCTCCTGCATTGGCTCCAGCAGACCAAACCAATACAGACTTTAATCCTAGGAACTGAGCTTTAGTTAATTGCAGAGGGTTCTGTCACTAATTAACCAATTAAGTTTTCCCAGTTAAGTTGTCTTTATACTTCACTTCCATTCTCCATAAATGCTGTCAGATCCCATTGTTGGTGGGAGTTCTCAGAACTTCTTCTGGTTATGCAGCTCCCTGGTATGAATTGTTTTGCTCTTGTAATGTCTACTAAATTTAATTAGTCCAAGGAGTTATCCCCTCTTAACATTACTCAGGTCTCAAATTGGGCAACGTTTCTTTGGGAATGCTGCTCTAACTCCCTGAAAAAGAAATTAGAAGTGCTTTCTGATGGGCTACACAACTCCATGCTCTTTCCTCCTTTGTATGTGGTACATTTTACCATCTCAGTTTCCAGCCTGGACTGAAGACCAGACAAGACAAGTGCAGAGCCTGCCTTGGTCCTTGTTGTATTTGAAGCCTCCGCCTTAGCAGATCCCATAGTGGAGAAGATTTACTGCTTATACATGTTGTCAGATGTACAAGAATTTCATTGATGCTCTCAGCAGGATCCCTATTTGACTATAGTTCTGAGTGCTTCTTCCTGAAATGAAGAAGCACTGTGTTTTCCCTGTGTTCATTAGCTTATATCTGGTTCAAACTGCCTATACAGGGGCTGGGGAGATGGCTCAGTGGAATAAGCACTTCCCTGGCAAGTGCAAGGGCCTGAGTTCAATCCCAGGTTCTGCCCCCTCAAAAAAACTGCCTATACATATGGTTCAATGGTCTCCTTAAGTTATCTTTTCTTTAGTCTACGGCATAGGAAACAGCTGAGGGGCCTGGGGCTGACGGGCTGAGTAGTACCTGAACATTCAGTCACTTGTCTCACAATTTTGTGGTTGCCAAAATATCCTTGCAAAATTTAGCATTACCAGGATTGGCCTAAACAAAAGGAATTAGGGAAAACTGTCTTATCCATGGCTTAAACTTTATTATTTTATTAATATCCATTAAATCTCATATTGATTTATAAGCTAATCTTGTTTTGCTGATTTATGACAGTCTTGTGGCCAATAGCAGCCCATGTGAAAAAAGGCTTACATTTCACCGCCAGCTGACGGTGTGCAATTGATTCTAAATGTTGTGGACAAAAAAATACAACAATGTATTTTGCCTTGCTTTAATATTCATATAACTGGATTTTTTTCCAGTACCATTGTGATTCCCAAAAAATCTGTATTATGCAATGCATTTGAGAATTCACATTAAACCAGAACCCCCACTACATTCCACTCAAGTAGAGTTGCCTTTGTTTGAAAATTTTGTATTAGCAGTGGGCAAAACTATTTGTTTAATTCAATGCTATTCTATTTGGAGAAAGAAAAACAATTACAAGTAACACCTAAATTTCTTTCAGAGAAATGAATACTCTCATGTTGTCCTAGCGCTGTAGAGGAAAACAGGGCTATAAAAGGAACAGAAGGTTTGGAATTGGGATTGAATCTTTTTTTAAACCTACTGAATCAGATGGTTAAAGTAGAACTGAGCAACAAGGAATAGAGCTACTAGTCTTGTCTTGTAGCTTTAAAATATATAGATGCAATCATGTTGGATAATATGCAGCACAGAAACGTGCTGGATGCATAAAGTAAGCATGTCATTAGTCGTAGCTCCTTCTTTGCCTGCCCTTTCCTAGTGGATACAGCTGCAGCCCAGCCATTCGCCTTTGATACACTAATGTGGGACACTTCGTGTGATGTCAAAAGTGAAGGCAGGAGGTGAAAAGATGACCTTTCTCTGATCCTTGAAATCCGGCGTCTCCATACCTCTACCTTGGCCTGGAAATCTTTTTTTTTTTTTTTTTTTTTTTTTTTTTTTTTTTTGTCTTTTTGAGACAGGGTCTCACTATACAGTTCAGGCTGGCCTTAAGCTCACTTTGTAGCTCAGGCTGGTCTCGAACTCACAACAATCCTCCTGCCTCAGCCTCCCGAGTGCTGGGATTACAGGCATGCGCCACCACGCCCGGCTGGCCTGGAAATCTTACGTGGAATGGTGAGCTTATATGGAGTCGCCACACGCAGGAGGCGACTAAGAGATCCTGCGAACCAGCTGTCCTCTAACCTTCAGGCCCCTGAAGCACTTTCCTGGCGCTGCGGCTGGTTGGACCATTTCTCGGTCAATCCTGCCATCTGCTGGTCATGTTTAGAAGGGCTGGTCCTAAGTCCCCCGAATCTGTAGATGGCTTCAGAAAAATGTGGCAAGCTGGCTCCCTGTAGAGAGTCCAATTATGTCACAATGTTCTCTGCTACACAGACCCTTGCCTCTAAATATGAACCACACTTCGTACAGAGTTTTCTTTCTGATCTTCAAAGTTTTTATGAGGCACGCAGGATTCTGCAGTATGGATGTCATGGGGAGCGCGTTGTTATTGGTGGTGGCAAGCTAAGCAGCTTCTCCAGAAAGTAACTGTAAATGTTAGTCATATGCTAAAATAAATATTTATGCATTCTGGGGGTAACACATGTTGCTTTATTTCTAAATACTACAGAATGATAAGATAGAAGCCACTTCAGCCACACATCCAAACATCTACTCGAATCCTTTCATTCTGCATTATCCTAAAGCAAACAAGGACACACATATGCATGCACACATGTACACACACACACACACACACGTGAGCTAATAATCAATATCCCTTAGTAACACACATGAAAAACCCAAAAACAACCAGCAAAGTGAGCCCAATGGCACATTAACAGCATTGTTCGCCATGACCTAGCAAGATCCACCACAGAGATGCAGGGATGGCTCAGCAGATGCAGAATGCTTGTGTTTATACCCAGGTGTCCCCTATGAGATGCCTGTGAGGCCCTCGGAGGTAGGGATTTGGGAGGGTAATTGAAAATCGGGACAATGGGGGCTGGGGAGATAGTGCCAGTGGTCTAAGTGCCTGCCTGGCAAGCACAAAGATCGAAGTTTTATCCCCAATATTGTATGCTGTGCCTGCCTCATGCTGAGCTGGCCACTGAAACCAGGTGCGGTGGTGCACACCTGTAATCCCAGTGCTGGGGAGGCTGAGACAGGAGGGTCACTATGAGTCCAAGCTGCATAGTGAGACCCTGTAGCAAATAAATAAATTTAAAAAATAAAATTGGGACAACATAGCAGACTTGCTATTGGGGGACAGTCTCTGGTGACATGAACCAGAAGAGCATCCCTCCCTTCCTGGCCCTTCCCTTCTCTGTCCACTTCCTGGCTGGCACACAGGTGAGCAGCTTTTCTTCTCCCATGTTCCTGTCTCACACTGTCCCACCCTGGAACCTACAAACATGGACAGAAATGTCTGAAACAAACCTATCTGAACCTCCCCTCCATCAGGTTGTGGATATCTGGTGTTTTGTTGCAGCAACTAGGAAAATGACTAAGACATAAACCAAATGAATACAACACATTGACAGAATGAAAAGCAGAAAGCATGTGAGCATCTCTATAGACACAGACATAGTATTTCATAAAGTTCAGCATTCCTAAGAGGGCATGGTAGCACAAGCCTGTAATCCCAGATATCTGGGAGGCTGAGGCAGGGGACGCTGCAAGATCAAGCCCAGCCTGGAAAACCTAGAAAGACCCTGTCTCAAAATAAGAATGAAAACCAAAAAAATTCTGGAGATGTAGCTCATGATGAAGGCTTTAAGTTTAATCCCTGATATCATGCAAAACAAAACAAAGCAAAACACTCAGTATTCCTTCACAATAAGAATTCTAAACACATTAGGTATAGAAAGAATGCAACTCAAAATAATAAAGACCATTTGGAACAAGCACAGCTTACAACTTGTGAATGAGAAAAAAATTGAAAATTTTCTAAGCTGTAGAATAATGCAAGGATTCCCACTTTGAGCATTTCTATTATTACAATACTGGAATTGCTAACCAAAGCAATCTATCCAGAGAAAGAAAGAAAGGACATCCAAAAAGAACTAGAAGAAGACAAACTGTCTTATTTGTAGACGTGATTGTAAGTGCAAAGACAACCTCCAAGACTCCACCAAACAACTATTAAAAGCAATCAGAGTTATAAAACTTATAGGCTACAAACTCAATAACATTTCTGTACACTCCTAGTGAGTTATCTGAAAAAGAAATGAAGAGAGAAAACCCATATACAGTGTTATGCAAAAGCTACCAACAAATTAATATAACTAGAAAGGTAAAATATCTGTACAACAAAAACCATAAAATATTGATGAAAACATTTACACACACAGAGAGAGAGAGAGAGAGAGAGAGAGAGAGAGAGAGAGAGAGAGAGAGGGAGAGAAAGAGAGAGAGAGAGACAGACAAACACTATGTTCATGAATTGGAAGAATACAACTGGTTGAAAGATTTGTATTACCCTAAGCAATCTACAGATCAGGGCAATCTGATTCTATGAAGACTTCCAAAGCACTACTGGAATTTGTCGTAGAAAAATCCAGAATCTTTTTTTAAAAAATTATGTATGTATTTGTTTATTTAATACAGGGTCTCACTACATAGTTCAGACTTATAGTGACCCTGCTGTCTCAGCCTCACCAGCTCTGGGGTTACAGACATGTGCCAACACACCCAGTTTTGGAGTGGCACAGCACACCCAAGTTTCCAGGGCCAGCATGGTATGCAGTACCGGGGATCAAACTATTTCTTGCACTTGTCAAATAGGCATTTAGACCACTGAGCTATCTCCCTAGCCCAATAATCCTTACATCTTTACAGAACCAACCACACACAAAATTCTGTGACAAAGCAATTCTGTGCAAAAAAAAAAGACAAAGTAGGAAGTTCTATACCACGTAATTTCAAAATATACTGTAAAACTATGGTAATCAAAATGGCAGGATACTGGAATAAAAGGTACATAGACCAGTGAAAAGAATAAAGACACTAGAAGTAAATCTATACATCTGCAGTCAACTGATATTGGACAAAGATGCCGAGAACGTCCAGTTAGGGAAAAATCAATCTCTGCAATAGACAGTGCTGAGAAAACTTGTACCATATGCAGAAGAATGAAGCTAGGCTCCTACCCCTCACCATGTTTTAAAAAATCAACTCTAAATGAATTAAAGAATTAAATGTAAGGCCTATATCTACAAAATTACCAAAGGCAAACAGAGGGGGAAACTTCATGACATTGGTTATGTGAGGATGCCTTGGGGAGGATCCCCAAGACACAGGTAACAAAAGCGAAAATAGCCAGATGGCGTTCCATTAAAGTATAACATTTCTGCACAGTGAAGTTATAACTATTCAGTTGGGGAAAATATTTTTGAACTACAAATCTGACAAAGAGTTAACATCTAGAATACATAAGGACTCAACTCAACAGCAAAAAATGATAATGATTTAAAACTTGGCCATACTGGCCAACAGAATAAAGAGACAGTTCTTAACAGAGGGCATAGAAATGGCTGAGGGGTACATGAAAAATATGCACCATTAATACCCATCAGGGAATTGTAAATTAAAACTACAGTGAGATTATCATCTCATACCTGCTAGAATGGCCTCTATAAAGAAGACCCCCAATAAAGCAAATGTGCAGGCTGGCATTGGAGAAAAATGACCCTAACACAGTACAGGCCTCTAGTGGGAACATAAATTAGTGCTGACAGAATGGAAAAATGGAATGGGGTGCTCTCATTTTTAAAATTTAAATTTTAAAAATTTAAAAAAGAACTACTATGTGATCCAGCCTTCCTACTACTATGTATATCTCCAAAGGAAATTAAATCAAGACCTGTCGGCTACATCTGCTTCACAGGAGCCAGGAATGGAATCACCCCAAGTGTCTACCAAGCAATGAGGGAAGGACTTGCGCTCAGACAGTGGAACATGGAGCAGCTAAGTCAGTATGAAATAGCGTCCTTTGTAGCAACAGGAAAGGAACCAGAAGGCATCATGTTCAGTAACATAAACCAGGCAGCGGAAGACAAATAGCACACACCTTCACACAGATGCAGGATCCCAAAAAAGTTGATGTCCTCACATATATGGAATCCGTGGAAACCGAGAGCAGAATGGTGGTTGGCAGAGGCCAGTGAGCTCGAGGAAGGGATGGACCAGCACTACGTTGTAGCGAGGACAGATAAGCTCCTATGACCTAGTGACAACTGAGAACAATGCACTGTATATTTAAAAGAAACTACTTTGAATAATTTCAATGCAAATACATGCTAAATAAGAGGAAGGCATGCTTATCCTCACAGAAGATTATATAATGGATACATGTATCAAAATAGCATGAGATCCCATAAATACGTATAATTTTTCCTGTGCCAGTTAAAAATGTAGGGTGTTCAATGTAAGTAGATGTAAAAACACAACAATGAAATTCTACCTTGCATAATTTGGAGGTGCGCAGGGAAGGGCTAGCAGGGAAATGTGGAGCTAGAAGGCAGACTGGCCGAAGACTACCGGGGGAGGTACTATATTCTGGAGCAGGGGTTTTAGACTTGACCCTGTAGCTCATAGTAAATCACCAAAGTTATAAAGATCTCTGGTTTTATTTGTTCTGACTCCATTGTGCTTGATGAATGAGAATGGGTTAGACTAGAGGCAGAGGAGAAATGAGGGTCATCCATTAGCCAGGCAAGTGACAATGACATCTGCACTAGAAGGGTAGCACTGAGTAAAAGATGACAAGAAGATGGATGCGGAAAGCACCCAGCAGATATTGGTAGATAATTACTTATACCATGCATTCTGCTTAAAACTTTCAGATGCTTGTCTTGGCAAAATGCAAAGAACCACAACATGAACACCTTTAGGAAGGTGGTGGTGAGCCCCTGCACTTCTCCAAAGTGCTTTGCATGACATCATTAGTCTTTATGTAATCAAAGCATATTTCCTTCTTCAGACACCTAGGCAATGTCTGAAATGAGCTGGTTTCAGTAAATCATTCAGATGGCAACTTTAGTTCAGTGAAATGAACACCCAGGTTGACTGAAAGCCAGCAATTGGTGGGAGCTTTTGGGGCCTTTGACATTTTAAAAGTAATTATCATCAAACTAAAGAGCCATCAACTTACTTTGAATTTCTGAAATACATGGTGTGAGATTTATTAGAGAATGCCAGCCATTTGTATCACTCTCGGATGGTTTATAGCACAAAGTTCTTGAAGTGGTTTTGGTGAATGTTTATCAGCTATGCCTTCATTTAAAAAATCATCCAAAAGCCATCAGGTGTAAAGGAAATTTAGAAGAAATGCTATTTCTTTATGAACTGTAGCTCCCAGTTATTGAAATATAAAATGTTATCTCCCAGAGACATTCAGCAGACCCACCAAGGCACAAGGTCTACAGCTTTTGGAGCTTAAGATTGACATAACTGGGTTTCTATGTTCTACTTCCAACTTAGGATAAAAACACAAAAATCACCCTGAAATTTGGTTACTTTGCTTATTAAGATGGGGAAACAAGAACACAGTAAAACTTGCTCTTGGGCTAATACAATGCACCTGAGCACATAAGTGCCCCTGACCTCCACCTAAGCCCCATGTGTTTCTTTCCCATTGTCTCACTATGCTCTTGTGATCCAAGCCTATTTCTCAAATGGACAAGCAGCCTCCCTTGTGCTACTGCTTCTGATCAGGATGACTCTTGTATGCTCACACAAGGGCACACCCCACTTTGAGGCATGCCCTGGTCTTCATTCTCAGATTTACTGTCACCTCCTTAGGACAACCTGCACTGGCATCCCTAAAACAGAAGACTCCAGTGATCCATTGGAAGTATTGGCAGTCTTCCAAAGCATCTTTCATCATGCCATCATACTATTTATGAAAGTATCTGTTGAATAACTTTCTTCCCTGATTTTTCCAGAGTCCCTTCACTTGGGGCAGAACCCTCATTTATGACTGTGTTTCTAGAGCCTAGAACACTTATCAGCTCATGCAAGTGTTTGATTAGTCTTTACTTAAGAATGTATGAAAGAATGGAGTCCAGGGTCCAGGCCCCTTGCTTGGATAATTATGACACAACAGTGTCCAGGTCTTTCTCCTTCACAAAACCCTCAGATCCTTTGGCCTTGGCTCACATAACACAGATTTCAAAATCTTTAGGATTCTAGCACTTCTCCCTGCTTGATAGGCTTTATTTTGTTAACCTATTTTAGCAATTTTAGAAAATGTTCTGGTCAAGACTTTACCAGCAGCACCACCTTGTCCTTTAGACACTTGTATTCTATTAGTGTGCTTAATAACGTGACATGTTTTAAAATCATGCATCATGGCTTCTACCTAAAATGTATCCCCAAAAGTTCATGTGTTCAGTGTGAATGGCTGAACTGTGAGGGCTCTATTATGGGGTGATTGGTTGCTAGAGATTAAAATTGGATGGCATTCCTGGGAGGTAACAGAAGAGGAAGCATGACCTTGGGGACAGTAACTGGCCCCAACGCCCTCCACTCTGGTTCGTCCACCTTTCCCTGTTTCCTGGCTCCCACAAGGTGAGCAGCTTTCTTTTGTCACATCCTCCTGCCTGATGTGGCTGTGTCCACACAGACTTCAGAGCAGTGGAGTTGGACCTTGGCATGAAGCCTTTGAAACCATGGGCCGCACTAAGCCTTTTCTCCCCTGAGCTGTTTGTCTCAGATATTTGATCACTGTGATGAAAAGCTAATATGACAGAGTCATAAACACTCTTATGCCATGTCATCTAGTCATGCTGTATCCCTTTTATAAGAACATCTGCAAAATGTTTTACACATTCACACTGGTCTCTCAGTGCAATGTACATTACTCACATCTATCCTACGATTGCATGTGTTCTGCCCTGTCTTCCTCATTCTCTGTAATTAGGCTGTGATTTTTGCTAAAGATCCTTGAATGCAGAAACCAGAGACTTTGGTGCACACCCTCTTGCGCCACAACCATGTTGAGCACACTAATGTATTCTAAAAATTCCTTTCAGAGGACTTACAAGAAATTCATGAAGCAGCGATTACCTCTAGAAAGAAATGCAAACTATATAGGGATGTAACACAATTACATTACATTTTAGAAAAATACAGTTGCTTGCAACACAAGGCTTTTCTTTCCAAAGGGGATACCAGAAGCTTGTGGATATGTTTCAGTAAAAATAAGGTTTTTTTTCAGCGTGCTAAACTCCTGAAAGGGGAATAGCACCCTGCCTGCAAGATTCAGCATTATTAGTCCTCTGGATCACACAAGACACTCCAGAAACACTGATGTAAGCCACTGGTCAGCCAATTTTGTTATTGTAAATAGGTTCAGTATTCCTAGGTAGAGTCCAGGCTGAACACATAGCAATGTGCATTGTTCCTATCAAATCTAAATTAAGAATTCCCTTAGTGAGGAAGGCAAGAAAAACAATACCTAGAGAGATTTTACTAGAGTGATTGCCTTAATTTCTGACTTACATATGAGATAACTGGGGTCTAGACAGGACAAGAATTTGTCCTGTGATGCAGTGTCAAATATGAGGACTCAGGCTTGGATGGGAAGAGTCTCTGAAGGCTGTCTTTTCACTTTTAATTAACCCACAAGAATAGCCATGAAAAAGTGGAAACATCCAGATGCTCTTTGGTGTGATAGTTCAGGGTGCCTGAAGCCAAAGCATTAGAATCACCTGTGGGAAACCCAGCTCTCTGGGCTTCGCCTGCAGAATGTCTAAGGCAATAGGCCTGGGCCAGGATCCAGCTGTTTCCATTTTTGGTAGGTTCCCAGGTGAGACTGATGTTTCTAGCCCCAAAAGTACTACCTTAGTCCATACTAGAACTGTTATTTCTTATTTCTGCATAAGTGGTTGCAATGCCAAGCATACATCATCAGCTGGAAAGTTTTAAAGTAAATATATTCAGCCCTGGGCTCTATCCCAGACGGGTTGAATCGCACTCTCTGAAGACAATTCTGGGCATCTTAGTCATTTTCTTATTACTGAGACAAGACACTCAGCACCCTAAAGTTAAAAGAGGAAAGGCTTGCTTTACCTGTGTTCACAGAGGATTTAGTCCATGGTCAGTTGGCTGGCTCCAAGGCAAAGAAGCCTCAGTCCGCAGCAGGGTAGGCAAGAAGGCAGCACTGCGGTCTGATCCGCTCTCCCTTTACCTTCTTTCCCCTCCAAGCTACAAGCCTATTGGCTGAGTGAAGTTAGGGGATTGATAGGAAGTCCAGCAGGAAATTCAACCAGCAACTTAGGAACACAAGAAAGTGAAGACTTAAAGGGCCATCTGTGCATCTGAGCCTGGATGGAAGGTCATGGGTCTGTCCCTGTGGCTTTCTCAGGACCAATTAAATGATGTGCAAAAGGGAAATGCATGGGGTTGGCTACAGGTTAATTTACGGCCAGCCACTCTGGGAGTGCTGGGTTTCTGGATCAGTGGGCTGAGGAACACCTGGGCTATCCCATGGACACTCATGCAGGGAGGAGATGCTTTTTTGTTTTTTTTTTTTGGCAGAACCAGGGATTGAACTCAGGCCTTTGTGCTTGCCAGGGAAGCGTTTATTCTACTGAGCCATCTCCCCAGCCCCTAGGGGACACTTTAACTAGGCCAAAGGGGATGAGGTGCCACCAGAATCAACTTGCTGTGGGCCGAGATATGGGCACCTAAAAGTTATCCACACTGATACGGGTCTCTTGCCTCTTCCTATAAGGGAGAAACTTTTTTTTTTTAATGGCGGATAAACATGAAGTGATTGACCTAATGTTGTAAGGGCAAAGCAATGCATATTAGAAATAAAAGGCTGCATTTCTCCTGTTGAAAATAAGAAAAGGAACTCCTCCAACCCCTGATATTTTTAAGAGTTATCAGAAGGGTTTACCAGCAGAAAATACAGGACACACTCCAGAGTGGAATGTGAGCACTCAGAGAGAGGAAACCCCTCTCTCTTTTCTTAGGACATCTACTTCAGGAAGTGTGTTGTCCACTCAAAATGGGTGGAACACTTTTAGATCTCTAGTATGTCTCTTGCTGCCTCTTTCCACCTTCATGATGAAGGGTGGTGGTCCTTTCTCAAGGACCCAAAACCCACCTCTTTGAAATGTAACCTCAGAGATTATAGTAACTGCCAATGTTGTGTGTGTGTGTGTGTGTGTATGTGTGTGTGTGGCCTGCCTTCAGCAACTGACTGGCTCCCAAACTGCCAACTGTTTTTAATTTTTGATACAGGGTCTCACTATGTAGCTCAGATTCTGAGTGATCCTCGTGTCTCACCTCCCCTAATGTTGGGATTATAGGTGTGCACCACCATGCCCACTTCTGGGTGGCACAGCATGCAGTGTCAGGGACAGAATTCAGGACCTTGTGCTTGCCAGGCAGGCACTTATGCTGCTACCTCTCCAGCCTGACTTTGCAATCTTTTCATACAGGTTGCCTACGAAAAGCATTCTCTTCTGGTTTAATGCTTATTCAACAATACAACTGCCTTCTTTATGTTTTGCCTTTTATGGAGTAGTTTTGTGAGCTATTTTCAGCTTATTTCTCCATCAAGGTCACAAGGGGAACAGGACTGAGTCACAAGAAGGAACCTGGGTTCTGGGCCCAGTACTTCCTACCAGCACACTGCGGTGTCGCTGTCATCCACTGGGTGGGTCTCATCTCCCAAATAGTCTACAAGGTCCATGGTGACAATTGTGACTCATACATTTCCCGTCACTTTTTCAATGACCAAAACAATGGCAGGAACATGGCAAATGTTCCACAAATCCATGTTTGAATTGCTGTCCTTGGAAAGCATCAATCACATGGATTTCAACTCTAATTCGTGCTTTGGTTCCAATACAGTCTAGGGGGCTGCATACGTTGGCATTTAATTCCTACTCAAGGCAGTGAGAAGGTGGAATATAATCCAACCATAGTGCTTAGGGTGGGGCCTGAGAGAAGCACATGATTGAATCCTGGTGACTTTAAAAGAAGGAAACACAGATGTGTGTCCAGCCATGTGATGTCCTGTGTCACTTCAGGGCTGTGGCCATAACGTGATCACTGGATGTGGCCCCTCAACTTTGAACTTCCCATGAGTCAAGATAACCCTCTTTTCTTCAGAAAGCTACCCAACCTCAGGCAACACAAACTACCACATTCACTCATATTTAACTGACTGGCGATGAGTGTAGAGGCAGCCAGGAGACCCAAGGGTTGGCCACCCTAGCCCAGGACTACGGTGACACTGGGTGGAGTGTGCTTGAGTTCTTAGAACCCACGTCTGTGCGGCCAGGAGCCCACACTGACAGGACAGCGCAGCCGGACAACCGCAAGGGGTTGGAGGTGTGCCGACCATTGGAGACCACCAAGGGACCCGAGGTCTGGTCTCGGTCTTCATCTGGGTCCCTTAAACCCTTGCTGATACTGCAAACAGTGTGGCTCGGGAACCCAATCCTGCTGCGCTACACACCCGCCTGTCCACAGAGCCGCCCGCCAGCCCGCGGAGACAGCACTCGCACTGGAGCCCAGGTCTGTCAAAAACCACGTCTTTATTTCGGAACAGCCCCGCAAAGGTGGGCAGGTGGTGCTGCTGCTCACGGGGCCGTCGGGGTGGGCTCTACTTGTGGTTCCGGTTCCTCCTCCACGTCGCAGGCTTGCAGCGGCAGGAGTGTGGCTGCTGGCCGAGGTCTTCTAGAAGCTGGGGCGCCCTGTTCCCTCGACCCCACTGCGTCTTCTCCAGCTCGGTCCTGGCCCCTCGCCTCCAACCCCAGGCCCCATCTCTCTCCAGATCCCTCCAAACTCTGGAGCTCCGCCAACAGTCTGCGGAGGTGAAAGCAAGAGGCTAAAGCCTCCATGGCAGGAAGAGGCCTGGGCACCCCGAGCTGCAGTGCCGCGGCGGGGAGGGACTGGCGCAGCCTCACCCTCCAGATACTGCTGGGTCGACCTCATGCTCGGGCGTAGGGCACAGGCGATGCTCCACCTCGCGCAGCTGTGCACGCAGCCGGCTTCCTGGGGAAGGGGCGGGGTCGTCAGAGCGCCAGATCCGGGGTTCCCTCCCCGCAATCCGCTCACCTTTAGCCCGCAGCTGCTCCCGGGTGCGCTCCAGGGCGCGGATGTCGCGGGCCAGTCGCTGCACCAGCACCTGCAGGGACACAGGAGCTTGTCCACCCGTCTGATGTTTCTTACCTTTTGTAGATCATTATTCACTCCAGTACAAGCGTGGGGTTCTGCCGTGGCTGAAGACCCGCTCCCCACAGTCTCTCAAGTTTCTGGGTGCCTCAAACTTGATTTCTGCACACGCTACACGCTCCACTCCCTGCGCCCTCAGCTGGCCGTTGGGCAAACGCGCAGCGCAGGTCAGCCAGGGTTCTTTGTACACACCTCCAATGCCTGGGGCGCCAGGACTCACATACCTGGACGGCCCCCTCCCTGCCCCCATATTGGTCTGCAGTGGCCACCTGCTGTGTCGTGCTCTGCCTGACTTTCCGGGCTAGGGTCTACCAGTTTGCCCCTGTCCACTTGGGATAGCATTCGGCTACCTCGCCCTGCCCACGGAATGAAGGCTCTGTAAGGACTCCCGCCTGCCACTGCCACTTGACCTCCCCCAGACACCAGAGGAAGCAGGCTCTTCCAGGCTACTATCAGGACAGTGAGCAACACCGGAGTGGCGTGGGTAGTGGCGCAAGCATGGCCGACCGGAGGCACAGGGTGTAGGGAGACAGGAGTCAAGGACCCTGTCATGGCAGTGGTCTGAGCAGGTGTGGCCCAGGGTGGTCAGCAGAGACTCTGGGGTAAGGAAGGGAGTGACTTGTGTGTGTGGGGGATGACAGTGGCTCACACGGAACTCCCAAAGGTCCTTGCGCTGGGCCATCAGATCCTTCTGCTGCTCTTCTGCAGCCAACCTTAGGGTTGAAGGCCAGGAGGAAGTCACATGCCAGCCGGCCTGAGGCACCTCCGGCATAAACTTTTAGGTCCTGGTCTCTAGGGAGAGAATGCCTCGATAGAGAAATGATGAGTGTGGGAGAAATAAAGGAAAGCTCACTGGAGGGACAGACAGGTGCCTGGATGGATAGGTGGTGAAGAACTGATTGGCAGGATGCAGACAAAAGCGTGAAGTCTGAGAAAGGATGAATGAGTGGCTGGAAGCTGAAGATGCGGTTACCTGACTGGGTAACCTAGGTGGGTGGATACATAGATAGGTGAAATGAGAAAAAGGTAAGAGGGTGCATATGGACAGGTAGACACATGGATGAGCACGCGGAAGGCAGTGAGTAGGTAGCAAAGGCCGGCAGCTGGCAGAGCAAGACTTAGATCACCAGTGGGTAGAACTGTTTAACAAAGGAACCCATGGCTACGAGAGGAGCACATATCTGAGATTCCTGACACTGGGTGAAGAGGTGGGAATCTAGGGCAGGACTCTTACCTGGGAGTCTCCCCTTCTCGGACCTGGCAGTGCTGCTGGAGGATCATGAGGGCCTCTGTGGAGAGAAGAAGCTGGGTGGCCCTGCGCTGGGATGCAGGTAGGGAAGACAAGCCCGGCAGAGATAAGGGGTGCCCTCTCAGGTAGACACCCGTGGCCCCTAGAGGGCTCAGGCGTGTCCTGAAGGAAGGAGGCCCAGCGAAACCCGAGCAGAGGCAAGCATCTGAACCAGGTCTCAGCGGGATGCCCCTGTCTTCCTTATGGGAGTGTGTGGGGCAGGGGTGCAACAAGAAAGACAGGGCAGCGGGTGATACCTTGCTTTTTCTTCAGGATCTCCTCTAGGTGCACTTCCTCGCCATTCACTGGAAAGCACAGTGACACTTTTAGCCTGAGGTCCATATCCCATGTTCCCATGCAACTTCATGTGAGAGGCAACATCACAGGGACTCAGAGGAGGCCCCAGCCTGCCCCCTCTCCCCAGGGACCATCCTAGTCCAGCTTCTCCTCTCCTGTGCCCACTGATCCAGTAAGTGCCAAGGGAGTGAAGACCAGAAAGAATGTATAGTTTAGACTGAGTGAAACAGACTACCAAATATCAAGCCAGGCATGAATAAGGGCCTTGAAAGACATCAAGCACTAGAATGAGAGGACAGAGAGATGAAACCCTCAAAGCAGGACTTTCAGGACCAGGCGAGCTGAGAGCAGGATGACATGACAGGGCCAGGGTCATCTAGATAATGTGCGCTCAGAGCATCACACACAGGGAGCAGCTCATGCCAAGGCCCTGAGGCAGGTGCAAAAATAGCAGTGATCAAAGGCTCCCCGGGTGCATCTTCTGGCCCCACTTACAGGAGTCTAGTTCCCTATTTAGGGCCTCCCAGACAGCTTGGGTCTCTCCCAATTCCTCCTCGGCTTTCTTCTTTGCTGGGTCAAGGGAGAAAAGCAGACAGTCTGAGTGAAGCTTTGCTTTTCTCCCACCAACTGTAGCATTGCACACTTGTCTTCTAACAGCCTCCCAGCTGGGCTGGGTTTCTAGATAAAAGCAGAGGCATTCCAAGTCCAGGCGCTGCCTGCTGGTCCCTGCTGGCCCGAGTTACCTTGCTGAAGCTCATTAATCCGGTGAATCAGGTCTTCAATCTGTGGCTCCAGGGTTCCCTCTGGAGAAAGAAAGAAGGATTAAGCCAGAGAAGGCAGAGGCCTGGCTGCCTGCAGTGGTGGGCTCTGGGCACCGGGCTCTGGTGCTTGTGCACCAGCAGGCCTCTCCTGGGCACGTGCAGTGTGCGGGATTCAGGAAGACCTTTGTAGGGCTTCCTGGGAGTGGTGGATGCCAAACAGACACACATAAGGCTATGTGGGTGGCAGTATGTGCTGGGAAGGGCAATACTGTGGAGGGAGGTCTGGGGGCATAAAAGGTAGAAGGTGCTTTGCTTCTTGAGAGAAGGCCAGGGAAGCAGGCCCCAGGCTCTGGGCTTGGAGTGAGGAGCAGGAAGCCTCAGGGGCACAGGAAGCAGGGCTAGAGCCTGTGCGCATGGCTGTGGGACATATGCAGAGAAGTGGGGAAAGGCTGGCATGGCTGGAGTCTTGCAGGAAGGTGGGGATGATCAGGGGACAGTGGAAGGGAGATGACCTCAAGCCCCCAGGGACCAGCGTGGAGGCTTCCAGATAGAATTCTGTATGTGGTAGAGACCATCCGTCCACCTGCCCTACTTGCTAGAAGTGCAGTTTGCCAGTGCTGTCAATATGGACCCTGGTGCTGGTCTCAACTAAGAAAGGAGGGAAACACAACTTTCATGTTGTTGGTGGCAACTTGAAAGTTCCTTGGTGATGGAGATTACTGTCCCTTTAGGGAGTAGCTTCTAACTTCACACAGTGTCAGTGCTCTGTTGGAAAAGGCTTCCAATGCATCTCTCTGGGGCTCTAGGATGGCAAAAAGAGCTGGGACATAAGGCTGCCCCACCTTTGCGGGGTCTCACACTGGTCTGTAGGCCTGTAAATGGATCTGGAGTTGCTAAACTCAGTCCTCGGATTTTCTGAGGTCAGCAACTCAAGCTCCCAGGACTTCCAGAGGAGCACTCTCTACAGTGCTGCTCACAACTATCAAAGCTCCTGGGGCACACAGGGAGAGGTATTTCTGTTTTATTGGAGTTGCTCTGCTCATCCATGCATTTCCACTCCTGCAGTTTCTTTGCATATGCGCAGTCAAAGCAATATCCCCAGTGTACTTGTGCATGCAGCAGAGTCGGGGCCAAGTGCTCTGTCCTGGTGGGGAAGACTGGTGAGCGGTGGCATTTGAAGCTGAGACTATGCAGGGGTCTCACTTCAAACCCAGCCAGCTCTCGGCCCCAGCCCTGACATGGGTCCTGGATGCAAGCTCATTCCCAGGTTCTGCTCATAAGCACAGTAAGGGACAGAGAGGCCTGCACTGCCGTTTGTACACAGAAAGGCAAAGTGAACAGTGTACACCAAGGGGTGCACTGTTTTTTAGCCTCTGGAAAAATACTTAAGAATGTTAAAACTGCTGCTGCTGACCTGTGTCCCGGAAGCAGCTGACTGGTGTGTGTGTGTGTGTGTGTGTGTGTGTGTGTGTGTGTGTGTGTACGTTCAGTGTGGGCTTTTCCACCCACTTAGATTTCCTGAAGTATGAACAATGGGGATGTATTTTTGCTCAAACATTTACATTCTATGAGGGAGGAAGCGCAATGAGATGATTTGCCAACATTGTGAGCCCAGGGATCCAACCTTGCACTGTATCTACAGGGCTCACGACCCTGCCAGAGGCTCACACACAAGATGCATGACCTTTCTGCAGCTTCTTCACCATGGCCAGCAAGTCTTCAGGATTCTTCAAAAATCTGGCCTGACCTGCAGAGATGAAAACCAGAATGAGGAGGACCAGCAAAAGTGGGGAGAGGCCCAAGCCCATCTGGAAAGGGACAGAGGAAGTCTCCATGGGCTCTGCGGGAAGCCCTGGTTGGTGACCTCTCCCAGGCAGCTGCTCTGGGAGAGGTCAAAAGAAACTTCAGATGTCACCTTGATGAAACTTGGTGAGGGAGAGGCATATGCTGGCTACTGCTGCTGCTCAACAAGATGCAGACAGGCGGACAGATTTCATTAAAATCATTACTGCCCATGACATGCAAATTTTAATGAGTTAATAAATCTAGGAAATAGTTATACCTGTGTTGAATATATTTAAAAAATGACAACTGCATATTACAAGACTTCTGATGGAAGAACATGACCTTACTTATGAAAACTTTTGTGTTCCACAAAGGTCCATATAAAACAGATAAATCAAAATTTTAAAAAATATTACTGGGGAGCCTGCTGGTTAGCTCAGATGTGTAAACGCCTGCTCATGCAAACACAGTCATGGGCAGGATACTGTGGTTTGATTGCCAGATCCACCTGCCCTACCAGAACTGCCCTTAAGGTAGCCTGAGCCAGTCAAAAAAAAAAAAAAAAAAAAAAAATCCTCCTCAGCTTCCCTTCCCTAAAAGAAATTGCTGACTTCCCTATTTTAATAGTAATTCAAAGGCAACACATGGAACAGATGACCATGAGAGGAGATGTGATCAACATCATGCAGACTGGGAAACTCCAAGGGGAAAACTGCAAAGAGGAGGGTGGGGGAAGACCTATATTTAAAAAAGCTCACTGTATAGATCAACCAATGGCAATGAGTAGGCCTCATCTGATCCTTAAATAAATGCACTTTATCCCAGCACATATACTTATGTACATTTTTAACATGAAACTTTGCTACTTTTTTTGTGTACAGGGTTTCATTATGCAACTTGAACTCATAGAGATCCTCCTATTTTCAGCCTCCCCAGTGCTGGGATTACAGGTGTGTGCCACCCTACCCAGACTCTGTCACAGGTTCAGTATGCCCAGGGGAAGGGCTGGTGCAGCATGTGGTGCCAGGGATCAAACCCTGGTCCCTGTACTTGCCTAAGCAGGTATTTAGTCTGCTGAACTATCTCACTGGCCCTCCCTTTGCTACTTTTAAAGTTCAACAATAGAAAAATACTTGTGTATTATAGACATCTTAAACTCTTTAAGACAATGAATGATAAAAGGTCAGATCTCAGCGATCTGTGCCTCTCCAAGGACAATGAGGCAGTGAAGAATAACAGCTCCAACACTGGAAGGAGCAGGGAGGGAAAGAAGGGTGTGGATGCAGAGATGAGTTCAGGTAGATGTATTCTGTACAAGCACCAACTCCCAGCGAGAAGTGTAATCACTCCATCCTGCAAGAATGCACTAACAAAAGTAAATAAATAGAACAACAGCTCATAAACGTACAATAGCTACAAAGAGCCAGCAGAAATGCTTACCCAACAGGGCACACTGTGAAAAGCCTACACAGTCTTGAAGCTTCCCAAATCCCCTCCTCAGAGATCAGTTACAAGCGAGGAAATTCATACAAGCATATGTTCCACTTTCTACATAAATGGTAGCATGATTGTAGGTGATGTTCCACGTCTTGCATTCTTCATTTGACAATGTGAACTCCTGCACGATGATTTACTGTTTGCTAAGAGCAGTCTCCTATTGTTGAACACTTAGGTTCTTTCCCTTCTTTGCTGTTACAAACAATGCCACTATGATCATCTATATTCGTTTTCTCATCTCCTGTCCTAGATAACACAGATGGAGCCTTTTGTGTGTCTGCCATCACATGCTCTTCTCTTTAGAGGTCTGTATTTCTTGTTATCTATGGACACCAGCCCTTGAGTTATTCCAGCATGATACAGGATGACCTTATCTGGAGTTGCTGTATTTGCAAAGACCCTATTTGTCTCCTATCTTGAGTTTCTAGTGGACATAAATTCTGGGAGGGACCCAACTTCAGCTGGCGCACCACTCTTGTTTTCTTCTTTTGTGCTTGTGTCAGACAGTATCTACTCAACACACCTAGGATACTGCCCAGGCTACCTGCTGCATCAGGGGGGCTGTAGCAACTTTGGCTGAGACCATGAAATTGTCTTCCACCTTTTTCAGACCCACAAAGTAATCTCTTCATTATTTGCCAAGTTATAATAATTATTATATTTTGAGACAAGTTCTTCCTACATAGTCCAGGATGGCCTCAAACTGAGGGAAATTGTCCTGCCTTAGGTCCCTGAGTGCTGGGATTACATGTGTGTACCACCATGCCTGGGAGCCAAGTAATGCTTTTTTTTTTTTTTTTTGTACTGGGAATCAAACTCAGGACTTTGCACTTGCAAGGCAGGTATTATGCTGTCGACCTATATAGCCAGCCCTGGAGTTATATTTTTAATTGTTTTCATTTTTTTTTCCAATCTGATAGGCAGAAAAAAATAGCTCCATTCCAAATTTTCTGGTAGTAAATAGCAATCATCTTCATGTCTTCTGAATTAGAAATTCCATTCTTAGGGATGCACCTTAAAGGAATGGCTATGAGTGGTGGGCAACTGTTTGTTTCATTATTTGCAGTCTTAAAATGTGGAAGTAACATGAATATATCTTAGGGGATTCTTTACAGCACATTTGGAGGATGAACTTCTTTACAGCCATTAAAATGATATAGTAAGTTATTTCTGACCTGAGCTTATTACATTTTTTTGCAATTTCTGGTGATATCTTTTTGTCCTGAAGTCTTTCATATATTACTATGCATTAGTTTAATTTTAATTTTGTTTACCTAAATTATAAACAAATGTAGAATATGAAAATGACAATAAAAGTCTACTGTCATCCACTGCCCTTTGTCCAACTCAGTCCCCTTGCTAGAAACATTGCTGGTTAACTGATAATGTTCAAATCCTGTAATAGCTCATATTGCTTTAATTCTTACTTTCTTACCCAAGTAACAGTCAAGAATTTTACACACTATAAAAATGTGTGAAGTTAAAAATAAAAACTTTCACTTCTCTCCTTGGGCCTTCATTTTGCTGGTCAGATATAATCAACACCAGCAGGGTGTTTCCTCTTGAGACATTTTAAATATGAAGACATTCTTCAGGTTTGGAAATGAAACCAAGCCCATTAGTAAGTACATGGAGAGGTGTTTATGATTTCATATTTTATGAGAAATTTCAAAGTGATTTGAAAGGCTACATGAAGCGATACCATGCTGAACTCCCCTGCACTAATGAACAGATCTGACAAATGTTAATACTCATCCATATTTGTTTCAGTTGTATTTTTATTGTATTATGAGCAAGCCGTGACAGGCTTCTTGACATTTTTAGATACTTCATTGAGTTTCAATTACTGAAGGACATTTTTAGTGACCCTAATCCTACCAATAAGGTGAATAATCAACCTGTAATATTACCCAATAATCTGACTATAATTTTTCTTGATTGTCTCCATATCTTTTACAGTTGGCTTCTGCAACTTTCTGCAAAAGCTCCATCTGTATTTTCCCCCCTACTTCTTTGCTAGAATTAGTCATAAGATAAAGCCAAGAGCTACTTATAAGTAAATCTTTTCAACAATCTAACATCTTGATAAGAATTTAAGTTCCATATCACGAGACAAATGTGCAGAGTTCCCTTTTAAATATTTCATAGGCCACAGTGCTTCCACTTGATCTTGTATCAGACTTCTTTGTTTCTGCAGTGTAAGTTGCAGACATCATGGTCCAATGCTCCTTAATATTCTGATGTCTATTTCTTATATACAGGGAATCTGCAAAGTAGCCACAGTATAACCATGAAACTCTGGATTTTAATTGTGATCCAATATTAACATATGACCCTCTTCCTTCTTATAATTATATATATATATATATATATATATATATATATATATATATATTGTATTTTAGGAAAGGGTCTACAGGGTATTCAGGGTCTCACTACTAGATTGGACTCATAGTGATCCACCTGTTTACAGCCTCCCAAAAGCTGGGATTACAGGTGCATGCCACCATGCCCAGTCTCCATTGCCATCTCAGGGTACCCCAGGGGCAGGGCTGGCATGGCAGGCCTGGGAATTGAACCCCTGGACCCTGGGCCTGCTTGCAGGGGCTTTAATCCATTGAGCTATTTGTCTGGCCCTCCTTATATTTTCGAATTACACAGTACCACCTAAATTCTTCTGAAGAAAAATCACATAAATGCTTCCACCTCTGCATTACCTCCCAAATGAATCCCTGGTCCAGAGTTATCTGATAGGCTGTTAACTTTCAGCTGTTTTTCTAATGTGTAATATATTTCAATCCCAACTGGCTCTCTTGACTTTTTTGGAGCTCCATGTAAATGGATAACTATTATTATTTTTTTTTCATTGAGACAGGGCCTCACTATTCAGTTCAGGCTGATTTTAAACTCTGTATGCAGCCCAGGCTGGTCTTGCACTCACAGAAATCCCACCTTAGCCCCCCAAGTGCTGGGAACATAGGTATTTGACACTCACACCTGGCTGAATCATGATCTTATCCATTAAAAATTATTCTGTGTCACAGCTCCCACCCCTTGCTTTTCAGTATGCATGGATATACACAGATTTAACCATTTCTATGATTATTCCCTGTATTTAGCCTCCATTAACACTGTAGTGATCATTCCTGGTCCACGGCAACTATATATTTTCCTCTAAGTACTTAGCATGGAGATTGCACTTGTGGAAAGCATTTTAGGTGCTACAAATACTTATCCAAATTGCCTATAATAAAACTTTTACTGGTCAGTTCTACTGGTGATGCAAAAGGTATGTATGTACCGGCTCAGAATCATCTGTGCTATTAGCACCTCCTGAATATAAAGCTAACATGATGGGCTGTAAATCTAACGATGAGGAAATGTGAAAGGTAGTTTTTTTAATTTAAATCACAGGGGCAGCTATAGTATATAATTAATGTATCTGTCTAATTTCTACCTTTTTGTTTTGAAAGCTGATTCTCCACAAGTGCCTCTAAGACAACACCATATAAAATTATTTCATGATTCACACAGCAAAATTACTGACCACTGTCTGTCAAATAGACATTGCTCTAGGTATTGGGGAGACAGTGGTAAAGTCTTTGTTCTTATGGAGCTCATACCCTAGGGCAGATACAAATAATTATTTTGATGTTTGCACACATATGTAATCTAATGTGTTTATTATACTGACTTAAAAGAGTGCGGGAAGGGGAGAGATAGATAATGAACAGCAGGCAGCAGAGGAGATAGCTCAGTAGAATAAGCACTTCCTGGCAAGTGCAAGGGCCTGAGTTCAATCCCCGGTTCCGCAAAATATAAAATAAATAAATAAATAAATAAAATAAAAAATATTTTTTAGAAAATATACTGTTAAAAAAATATATATATATATACACTGTTAAAGAAAAAAATTAATGTCTGGTGAATCAGAGTGACAGGTAGTTGCATATTTCTCATACTATCTTCCCTACTTGGTTGTAGTTTGAAAATCTTGAAAACAAAATTGCTCAGCGATATGTTACCCAGGCTGGATGTGAAATGCTAATATTGGGAAATTAGCCAATTTTCTTTGGCGTGCCAGCAATAACTTTTGTTTTTAACACGTTGCCCCGTTCCGTTTGAAGAGATACATATGAACTATTTGTTGGTTACTTAAAATAATAATTGAACAATTCAATAAAACTGACAAGAGTTAACCAGGGTGTGAGAATGTGTATGTTATTTATTTCCACTTTGTGGAACAGTTAGAAGTTTCAATAATAAAAGTTTAAAATTTTACTTCTTTTTCAAAAAGCTACAGCTGTCACTGTTTTGTTATTGTAATGGTTGAATCCTCCCTCCCATTTGTCCCTGGTGAGGAAGACTGACCACTGGCCCTCATTACCTTCACCCTCCTCCACAGCTCCTGTTGATTCCTGCGACAAACGCTCCTGGTTCTCTGCCATTTTCTAAAGTGAGCCGTGTTCTTGTGCCTTAGACAACGACTGGTTAAAAACATCAGCCAAGCCAGTTTAAGACAACGCGCATGCGTGCCAAACTTCGCAGCTCTCGAGGCACAGGCGTCTGGATACCTACTGAGCATGCGCAAAACACCTGGCTTCGCCCTGAGCACACATGCGTATACCCACTGGGCTAGAACTAGTTTTAGACACAACACACACGCAAACTCTCAAGGGAGCTCTCCCTTATATAGATTGCTTGTGTTGTTGCAGGTTGCCAGAGTCTTGACACACATGTGCATGTAATATGTGTAATGATGAATGAATTTGAATTCCTTTCCGTTTGTAAATCTTCATTAAAGAACCCATAGAAGTTACTTATTTGATGGAGGAGCTTTAGAAGCAGATTACACCTCCTTTATCAGCCACTGTGTGAGAACTTAGGTACTGTATATCTTGTGCTACACATGTAGCTATGGGAGGCTACCTTCTCTCATTAATGCTAAAGCTGCCATCGTTAATGGGGCTCAGTTTTTTAAGCAGTGATCAGATAAAGGGCACAGGAATATTCTCGTGGGGCTTAGTTTTAGGTTTTTTATGTAGTTTTTCTCTTTTTCTAAATACCCTCAGGCTGGTTATGGGCACAGGCTGCCCTGTATTCCCAATTCTAGAACCTTAAGGCTCATCCCTGAGACCTGGCCAGCCCTGCACACTTGGGGCTCAGTCCAATAGGAAAGAGACTTCTGAAGCACATTTAGTGGTGACTTCCCCTGACAGGCTGGACCATCATCCAAGGCAAGGAAGTGAGGCAGAGGGAAGAGATCTAGAACATTCTCTAAAGGTGGAGGTGCATGAACGGACAAGGAGGAGGACACACTATGGCCCCAGCTGCTGCCACCCGTCTCCCACTGGTGCGTAAGTCTTGTATGGTGCCCAACTGCTCAGAGAGATAGGTTCCAGCCACAGACACATCCCCACCACAATTTGCAGGTGGCAGGAGGCAGAAGCCAAGGTAGTTATTGCCAGCAGTCTAAGCTCTTCTATTCAGAGTCCAGTGAACAAGCCATTGTGGGAAGCCTGGTCCACAGAAGTGGCTGGGGGTGTGGAGTACTTGGGTGGGCAACGGATGAAGAGTCGATCCTCCTCTTTCTTGACCCAGCGCAGGAGTTTAGTCACTACCAAGATGGCACCTGCTTTTGTCACCAAGGGGCTGAGGCAGGTGTAGAGCTCAAATTTGGATGTCACCTATGGGTTTGGGAAAAGAAAAAGACAAAGTTAACCATGGACCATCCTGTCTACCCTAACCCAACCCTGAATTTGCCTCCTAAAGCCTGCAAGATGTACCTGGCAGCTGGGCCTTTCTGGTGCTGCTTCAACACTAGGCTATGATGCATAAGCTGGTATTTTTGGGTTTTTTTTTGCGGAACCGGGGATTGAACTCAGGCCCCTGTGCTTGCCAGGGAAGCACTTATTCCACTGAGCCATCTCCCCAGCCCCGTAAGCTGATATTTTTGAGTCACTGATGGGCCAGGGGTTCTCAGCAGGGCCTAGAGGTTAGCTGAATCCACTGGCTTCAACTGGGAGTTAGAGGCTGCTTTGTGTGTGGTTTCTCCTGGGCCCGCTGCTTAATGTTCAGTAAGCAATTGCAGTGGTGCCTCAGTCCCCAAGCTTAATTCTTTCCAGGATTCTGGTCACAAACCTAATTGGACAAGAACTGAATCAAATTTTCCCACGAGGTCAAGACAACCTAACCACTGAATTTTATTCAGTTCTCATACTATCTGATTTGCAACCAGAATTGTGGCAAGAATTAAATTCATTAACTGAGAGGCATCATTGTAATGCATAAAAGTCCAGTGTCACAGGACTATTGTTATCATCCATAGCCTGGGAAGAATATAAAGAAGAATTCAGTTTAATCCTCACACCAACCTGAGAGACTTGACCCCAGCATGGTCACAGTCATTTCTGGTGCTCCCTTTCACTGCTCTCTCTGGTTCCCTCTATTCTTTCTTTGTTATTTCTTAAGCATAGCTCGGCTTGGTCCTACCTCATGCTTCAGAGACCCTCCCCTCTCCTAGGTCTACTCTTCTTCCAGTCACCTACATGACTCACTACGTCTCTCTATTTAGAGGCGATCTCAGACCATTTGATTTCAAATCCTGAGCCTTGGTTTTTCAATACCAGTCTCTACTAACAGGCACAAAGATTCCTTGGGAAACTGGCTGCATCTAGCACCAATACACAGAAGGTCAAGTAAGCAGCATTTACAAAATGACGGGACACATGAGACACACAGGGAGAAGCCTGGTTACCCAAGGGCTCCCACTGGCTCAGTAAGAGACAACTGCATAACACCAATAAATGTCAGAAAAACATTGCACTGAATTGAAGAAAAACCTATAATACCATTATCTGCATAACATTAAACAAATGCAACAAATAGGTAGAAGGGAAATTTCTTCCTTAAGCTAGAGTTTCAATAAATGAAAAAAGAGTAGAGATGGAGAAAAAAATGCACCATCGGGCAAACACCAGACTACTAACTATTGCAAATTAAAATAATTAATGATTGTTCAAATCAGCAGGTGAAAGTAGGATGATGAACAGGACACTAAGGGATGCCATTATCACAGGTATTTTAAGCTCAAGTCAGGGTGACATCATCAACAGTGGGACAGACTGACATCATGTGCCTTAATACGATGTAGAGAAGGCTACATGTCACTTCTGTTGAGCCTCTTGCTCAAAACACATTACCCCAATTAAACCATGATGCAATATTAAGAAGGCAAAACAAAGGGGCATTCTGCAAGCTAATTTACTTTCTTCGAAGGTGCTAAAGCTACAGGACACACACACTCACACACCTTGGTGAACTATTCCAGAATAAGTGCAGTCAGAGACACAATAAATCAATCTTCCAGGTGATTTGGGACTAGGTTTTGGATCAGTACAGAGACACAGAATAATTGATAAAATTTGAATGAAGTTTCTGAGCTAAATGTTATTGAACCAATTTTTAACATCCTGATTTTGGTTAAGTTATTGCAGTTTCACAGAATGTTAACTTTTGCAGAAACTAGGTCAAAGGACTCCTTAAGGGAAGTCTTATACTATTTGTGCAACTTTTAGTCTAGAATTACTTGGAAATTAAAACTTAAAATAATTTTTAAAATACTCAGCGTAGAAAAAGTCCTGATACCTAACAGATATGCAGCAAATTATTTAATAAGTGATGGTAGAGCCTGGCGAGGCACCATTTCTGTGCGTTCATCTTGATTGGGCTTCTACAGCTGATCTTTACAGCCCTGCGGGATGTGAGGCACGAGCCGAGGGAAGGACAGACACCCCCAGAGAGGACACCGCTTGGGGCCATGCTTATGGTATTCACAGAGTACTGGGGACTTACGGAATCAAAACTGCACTGGGGGGAAAACAGGGAATTGGCAGGCAATGACGGCTTTAAGTCTCTGGAAAGTCGAAGACCCAACATTGGCTGTTAATGGAGAAGTAGACAGGACAGGCACGATGTAGGGTTGGAGGAAGGAATAACTCCTTATGTGGCTCAAAGACAAACATGTAAAGCTACAGATGGGAGTTATGGGTAAGGCACATCCCAGGAGTCTTGGCGTGCTTGGTGAAGGCTGCTAAGATTGGAAGAGCTGTGTTTAGGGAAAGGAGGCTTGAAGTGGGGAATTAGTTCCCTCTCCACCCTATGTGACTCACCCAGGCTAGCAGCGTCTCCTTCTCAGCCACATGGTAAATGAGGCGCAGGGGTCGGGAGGCACTGTGCAGGCGAGCGTGCAGGCGGTGGTACAGGTCCGACAGCCGCTGCCGCTCCTCCTCTCTGCTGTATGGGGCTTCTAGCTCAGGGCTACCGAAATGGAGGGAGATGGAAGATGAGGTTAGTCAAGGGCCTGCTTGGCTGACCCACCTTCCCCATGTCTAGGGATTTTTAACGAAGTTACAGAGCTGAGCCTTTCCTGTTAAACCTGACGATTCTTAAACCTGCAACTGAGCTTCCCCCACCAAACTAAGGGACTCCCTGAGAACAGTGTCCTTCTCTCCACTAAAATGGGCTGATTAGGTTGGCAGCTGAACTTCTGTCATCAGAGAACTGTTCTATTTGTTCTTTCACAGACTTAACTGGGTATCTCATCTAAGTCATACCCACAGGATGCTGACTCTACTGGTTTGAATATCTTGCTACTGAGGTAACTGTCCATCGGGTTTGTGCCCACCTGGTAAATTGGGGCAGCTGGCGATGATGGTCAGGGATGTCCAGTGGCTTATAGAGGAAGTGCCGGAGGCCAGGTGCCCCCACGGCCTGCACGCTGTAGGCAGGGGCACTGGCTGCCTGGGCATCAGAGAAGTTGGCAGCCTCCCCAAGGGCACGCAGGGCACCAAGAGTACGCATGCCATCCTCCACCAGGCGCCGGCAGGCCGCCATGGCATGGAAGGCTTCACGGTGGGTGCCAAGCAGCAGCAGGCAGACAGGCATGGAGTCCAGGCGGGCCACGTAAGCATAGAAGAAACCATCGGGGTTGAAGCGGGGCAGGCACACAGGTGCCCAGGCCTCCCCTGCTGCAAAGGCTGGTGCCCCCACCCAGTCAAGCAACAGCTGCAGGTCAGCTGGGTCCAGCCGGCACTCGGCCAACACATTCCGTTCCTGGGCTGCTGTTATCAGGCGACCACCGACGGCCAGCACGGACAGTGCCAGGCCTGGTGCTGTGCAGCGCCGCAGCAACGTGCCTAGTGCTTCCCGCAGCGGACGAGCAAGTGGCACGCAGCGCACGGCGCCCAACAGCAGCGCTCCAGGGTCTCGCTCCACATTGTCCAGAAGCCGGTCCAGTGTGCGCTCTGAGCCAGCCAGCAGGCGGCGGAGGTCATAGTTCTGCTTGTGTGCAAAGATGCGGGCCACACTTGCACGTGTCAGTGTGCTCACAATCTGTGCATGCACGGCGAGTAGCTCCCCTCGGAGCTGCGCTGCTGACTGAGGAGTCCTTGACATGGCCACCAGCAGCAGGGGGCCCTGCTGTAGGAACACCAACTTGTGGTCCTCTGGAGGGGACAGAGGTAAAGATGGATCAGGAGCAACCCAACACAAGCAGCACACCTGGCCCAATCCACTGCACCACTCTAGCACCCAGACTAGGATAAGGACAGGCTGAAGTCACTATGGGATGTCGAAAGACAGTACAGAATGGGAGTGGTAGGGATAGGGAGATGGAGCCAGGACTGACACAGAGTTGGGGCACCCAGCTCAGCCCACAACCCCCACAACCATGCTGTCAGGCAAGGGAACAACCAGCTAATTACTCAGGTCCCATCCACCCAGAGCCCCGCAGGCTAGAGGACAGTTCCCACACCCAGGCTTCTGGCTGGTAGGCAGACAGACTGACAGCCCTACCAACACCCACCACATTTCCAGTCATGGTTCCTGTTCAGCCTCCCACACCCCTTTGCTCACCAGCATAGATGGCGCGGATGTTATCCCCTGAGCTCTGCACGAAGGACACAAGGGCTGTCATCACACCCATGGTAGCCGACAGTGCCTCCACGCTACCATACCGTGAGTAGATAGGCTTGCCGGCCTCACTCAGCACAAACACGTGCTTCCTTTGGTTACGCCAGTTCTCGTCACTGGGATCCCCGCCCTGGCCCGCAGAGCCATCACTCTCTGGACCATGAATGGGACTACTGTCCGAGGCTGCAGAACTCCAGTGTTCACAGGTACTTGACAGGACTTCTGACTGGGGCACTGGTGACAGACGGCTTGGTGGCTCATCCTCGGCTGGGGATCCTAAAAGGGAGCTCCTGGTGTGTCTATCTGTGGACCCCACTAAGCACATGGGCTCCAAGGACCCACCAAACCTGTACCCACCTCCCTACAACCTCTGTGTTCTGATAAGACCTTGAGTAACTAGTGACTCCTAGCAGAAGACTCAAACCTCTCTGATGATATTTACTAAGTTCCCACAATCCCCTGAAAACCAAAATAACCCAGTTTGATTTTATTTTGATCACTAGATTCTTTACACCTCTATGTGTCAGTTTTTCCTTTTAACTGCCTCTTCCAAGCCTTCAAAACATCGCACTATCTCTCAGTGACCACTAATAACATCTTCAGTGACCCAAAAACTCCCCTGACCCATTATTTATTCTTCTGGTATCTACATACCCCTTGGTGGCCACCGTTAACGTCCACTGATCTCCCACTCTCTACCTCCCCAACCTTTTATTCTCATGGACACCTATGCATCTGACTCCTTCTGACTCTCTCAGTGAACTATTTATATTCTGAATGATGTTCATTAATTTATTAATTAAAAAAAATATTAACTTTTCCAATGACTATCACTAACATCTACTGCATGAAGGCAGGAGGACTGCAAGTTTGGTCACTAAGACCCTGTCTCAAAATAAAAAACACCCAGGTGTTCAGGACCCTCCTAATGCCCTAATCACTTCCTCTACTTTCACTAAGATATTAACACCCTCTGAAGGGACAGCTAACATCACGGAATCACTAATGTGTGTGTCTTCAAGGACTCTCAACGACAGCCTCATCCACAAATTATTTCACTCTAAGGCTAATCTTCACAAACATAAGTTCCGAGTGCCCACCACTCTCACTGATCCTCTTCTCTATCACACTGACTTTACACCCAACCATACCCTTCCTTCATTCCCCTGATGGCCACCATGAATCTCCCTTAACGCAGGATTTTCCATGACTTCCACTGCTGTTCTCCATAACCATTATGAACATCCACTATTGCCCACAAGTTTAGGGACTTCTACTGCATCCTTGCACACCCAGGGATTCCCACTTCCATCTACTGATTCAATCACTAAGCATTTGTAGTTGTTTCTTAATTTGCCCATAAATCTGTGTGACCTAATTTTCTCTCAATGGCACTCAATGTTACCCCATCTCCAAATACCAACTACCCTACCTAATAACTGCCAGTACCTACCAGTGATCCCCAAGTCCTAAAAGATTCCACTCGTTTATTCTCAGTGAGATCTGCTGACCTTGACCAGTGACCCCATTCACACGCACTAATTCTAAAATAACTAATAAGCTCTGTTTCCTAATGACTTCCACTGATTCCCCAGCAATACCTTTACCCATCTATCTAGCCTTAAACACCAGTCCCAGAACACAGATCACTGTTCTGTAAATCTCACTGATCCTCTTCTGGCAGGACACATTAGCATTTGTTTCCTTAATGACCCCACCCAACAAGCCTCTTCTATTCAGTGGTCCCCACTGATCTCCTGTCCAATTGCAATGATTTTATATCCCAGTGTCCCCAAACACTAACTTCCAAATAGTTCCTCCTTTGACCCTATTTGTGTCCATTAACCTAAACACCTTAAACCCTCAAAAGCCTTCTCTAACTGGACAATTTTGGGTGGAAATCCCCTGAAATACATTCTAGCTGGCCCAGAACTGAGAGGTTTCTGAGGATAGGGGTCTTCCAGGGCTAAAATGAATATATTCCTGGACAAACTAGGATGGTCTTTCTCCCTACCTTTGATCCTTCACAACAGGCATCTACCCAGGACCACAGAACTGCATCTGGTGAACACCAGCTGATGCCTACTGAGTTCCTTTTCTTAATGATTTGAACTACAGCAATGAGTCTATTACTACCTCCTACTGACTTGGCTACGGTTCAAGCTACTTGCCCGAGTCCCCAAAGAACTACTTACTGACCTTCCATTAATCCTCTTTGTCCCTCGCCCCACATGACCTCCCATATTCCAAGATCCTAGTGAGGGCAGCGTCTACCTGCTTCCTCCGGGTCGGTGTCTCCAGGATCCGGCGGGCCGGACTGAGCTCCACTATCTCCAGGCTCCTCGTGCGGGGACAGTGTGCCTTCCAAGTCTTGCTTGTCTTCCAAGTCCTGCGCGCCCCCGGGGGCTGGGGCAGCAGTTTCTCCGCCGGCCTCCATCTGCACATCCCTAGAGGGAAGGAGAATCGAGGGTGACAGGCAGCAAAAGAAACTTCTTAGACGTCTTTAATGAGCCAGGCCCGCTGGTTACAATCCCAGGGCTTGTTCTGCCCACGGCTTTCAACAGGATGAGACATTCAAAACCGTGTCCAAATACTTGCACCCTCCAACACGTGCAGCAGAAAGTGGCTCTAGTGGCCCGAGGAAACAAGGATACATAAACACCTGCTCAAGCCCTGTATGTCAACTGGTTCGATTCCCGGAGCCGGGGCAGCACCACACTTCCGGGTGCCACCAAGCTTCGGCCACACTTCCGGAAACGACGCCTCACGGAAGACACTTCCGGTTAGAGCTTCAGTCGCTCCCCGAAATTCCTCTCGCCCGCTGCTTACCGCTGTTCCCTCACCGTTATGATGGGGCACACCTCTTCAGGATCTACTTAGGATCAAGTCTGGACCCGATGCACCGCTTCTGTACTCCAGCAGGAAAGCCGCTGCAGCTCCGAAGCCGGTTGGGAGCTGCCCATGTCTCTCTCTGTGGCTGCCGGCGAGAGGCGCGGCTCTCGCTTAGCCAATCGTGGAGCACAGAGGGCGGGCCTCTCTGCCTCTGGTCCAATCCGAAGGAGCCCGCCGCCTTTATCCCGCCCTGTCCAAATCTTACTCAGACAAGTGCTTGGCGACTGATGATGCTATCTTTCTGTATCCACCGAAGGCTTAAGCTTCTTTCTTTCCTCACTTGATGGATACTCGCACCTGTCCAGTAGACGTGCTCCCCCACAAGTAAGGCAACGTCATTCTTTATCCGCCCAGTAAAGCTGAAAGGGGCTAGGATTTGGTAGGGTGGAGCGGATGCTTGACGAGCAGTGGATTGGCCCAATCGGAGTGCGGCGCGCAGTCTGGTCAGCCTATGGGGCATGGATCCTAAAGTAAGAGGTGGGCCTCTCCGAAATGAGATTTGGTGGGTCTTCGGGATCAGCGGAAGGCTCGTCGGCTCTGGAGCAATGGATGCTCGGGCCCCAGATATACTTGTGGCCTCCAAGAATGGAACTGCGGAAGAAACAGTGTTCATCCAAAGAAGTAGGGTCCTCTGTAACGCCACTAGCTTAGATAGGGTCCGTAGGCGGAACTGGGCGAAACCACGCGGACCATGCAGATTAGGCTTCTAGGCCAAACGGGGAGGGGTGCGCCGGTGGGCGTGGCTTTGAGGAGCTTCTGCGTCTTCGTTGGCTGATGACAGCGCCGCACCTCCCTCTGCAGAACACTATTGGCTGAGTGGACAAGGGGCGGGTTTGACAGCCTGGACTGTCTCGGATGGTTGCACGCAGAAGATGGATCAGCTCTCCCCAGAGCGGTGCAGTCTACGGAAGGGTGCGAGGGGCCTGGGTAGCCAGCAGACGGCGCTGCAAGCTGACAAAGGGCGAGAGAGGGTGCTGACGCGCCTGCCGGTCTCTGCGTCTTTCTCTGGGGCCCCCTGAGTCTCTCAGGCGATCTGTCTGTCTCTGGGTGACTCTTTAGATCTGTGTCTCTGCATCTGATTGACGCGCTGCACATTGCCCGAGGCTAGTACTCTGGCCTCCTTTCGGCCAGCTGATGACACCTCACGCCCAGCCCCACTAGGTGAAGCCCCAGAGAGCCTGACCTGGAGCCCCAGCCCGTCGCCTGGGAGCAGAATTCTGGGTAGGCGCGCGGCTGGGGCAGCGATGGAGGGTACTGAAGGGATCATCAAACCTTTCTGGTCCAGCGAACGGGAGGTCACTTCCCCAGATAAGTTTGAGGTTTTGTAAGAGGCGTCCTGGACGCTGTAGCGTTACAAGCACTGCAGCTGTAGCTTCCACCCTGTGAAATACTGACTAGATATTGTAGACCTGTGCTCTTGGGTTGAAGTGAGTAAAGGTGCTTGGCCTACTTGGAGCCATTGTAAAGTGGAAGGCTTTGGTACTATTTATAATTATTTTAATTATAATTGAGGCAATTGATACCAATTACTGATGTGGCATTCTTATGCCTTATATATAATAGGTAACAGGTAAGTACTATATAGTTAATATAATGTAAAAACAATATATAAGCTTATGTACAATACATTTACCTAATAATTATAAAATATATAATAAACATGTTAACAACCAAAAAATAACTTAAGATGCATATAATACAGAGAAATATGTAAATGCAAACAGTAAATAAAACCATTTTATAATATATATAGACAACAATATACCGTTAGCATTTTTTATAAAGTAGAATTGAAAAAAACGATGAATTTTAAGTAATTATATACTTTAAGCATTCACTAATTTGTACAGTTAAGATACACATGAATGTAGAATATAAAATAATACATTGTGCATAGTTCTTAGTCTGTGGCCTTAGGTAGGTGGAGAGTACGCCCTCTAGGGCATAATGAAGCATTTCTTGCACCCAGGGTTCATCGACAGGTCACTGCAGCCTGGTAGCTGCAGACAGGCCTGTCTGAACCTGTCTTTCCTCCTCAGTGTGATAAGGATGTTAATAGTGGTCCCTGCCTTATTGGGAGATCCCTTGGGGATTCAGTGACCCAATTTTACACGTAAAATAGTACCTGGTGCATTGTAGGCCATGAAAATGTTAGATTATTAAATATAATTAGATCTTATGATTTCTATGGTAATTCATATACATTATAACTTACTGTATATGTTACACTTAAGTTATACACAATGCAGATACTAAAATTATATTTCCATCACACTGGTTGAGCTCTGAGGATGTATTAAGGCACATAGCATTGTCCCTGTCAGCCAGATGGACCCTTAGGAGGCCAGAGGGGCAATCCTTCAGATGACCTGATTGCTGAACATATAAAGGCCCAGGGAGACACTGTCTCCCAGCCAACCAGACAGACAGCACTACAGGCAGACAAGAGAATCCTACCCTTCCATCCTCCAAAGAGCAGAAGTCTGGTGAAATGCGATCTCAGTATCATGAAGATGAAGGAGAGGATCCAGAATCTAACCCACAAGTCACTAAAAAAGTGTCACATTGAAGAGAATACAAACCTATGACCAAATGCTTCTTCCTTTCCATGACTGGCATGTCTCTATGTTGTAAATTTTAGGTTACCTATTTGATGGTTCCATTGCATTTTTCACATTCATTTAATACTGATCGTTTATTTCAATAGAAGCATACCTCAAGTAGGCCCATGTTTAAAGTTTTTGCTAACTTGCTCTGGGCACTTTTTTCCCCCCAGGGAAAATAGCAAAGCTAAGAACAACCACATAATCTCTTATCTGAAGCACTTAGCACCACATGTGTTTTGAATTCACACTTTCTCCAGTCTTAGGTGCATGTGTCATACATTATTAAGAGCCTCAGCAGGGGCTGGGCAGTGTCTAGTAATTAAACTCATTATTTCCCGGTAGGAGTAGTAAGGAGAAAGCCACCCTGTGAGCAAAGTTCATATTTTGCTGCCATTAAGTTTAAGAAAGATTTTCAGCCACAAATTTTATGACAATACTAAATGGTAAAAATATACTCACTGGATTCCCGGGAGTGATGAATCAATTGTGAGAACAGGAAATATATGTAAAGCAACAATGGCCCCAAATTTTCAGATGGATGAAAATTATAGGCACTGGTTTGAGGAACTCAACAAAATCCATGCAGGATAAGAAAACAAAACCTCATTAAAGAGTATTAAAAATAAATTGCTGAAGGGCTAGCAATATAGCTCAGCAGACTAAGCACTTGCTTAGGTAAGCACAGGGCCCAGGGTTCCATCCCTAGTGAGGCATGCTGCACTGGCCCCTCCCCCAAGGCACTCTGAGCTGGTGATAGAGTCTGGGTGTGGGGGTGCACTCCTATAATCCCAGCACTAGAGAGGCAGAAATCAGGATCTCTACAAGTCTGAGCTGCATAGTGAAATCCTGCACAGAAAACAAAACAAGGGGAAATGGCAAAATATTATTAAAAAAATAAGATGCATTACATATACAAGAACAAAGATAAGGGTTAAAGCAGATTTATGAAAAAAATTTCTAATCAGAGGACCATGAGAAAATTATTAGTTTTTACAAAGAAAATAAAAAAGTATGTTAAGCTCACATTTCATACTTTATAAGAAATATACATCTTTTGAAATGAAGGCAGAGTGGGGGAGATAGCTCAGCTCAGTGGTCTACACAACTGCCTGCAAGCCCAAGGACCTGGGCTCCATCCCCGTCAACTCACCCACCCCTGGGTGTGCTGATCCCACCACAAAGATCCTTTGGTGAATTCAGTGACCCAATTTTACAGCTGAAATAGCACCTGGTGCATTGTAGGCCGTGAAAATGTTACATTATTGAATATCATTAGCTCTTATGAGTTCTATGGCTTTCATATATATTATAACTTACTATATATGTTACAATAAATTATACACAATACACTAAAATTATATTTCCACCACACTGATTGAGCTCTGAGGATGTGGATGCATGCTGTAGTCCCAGCTCTCAGGAGGCTCTCAGGGAGGATCACTATGAGTCTGAGCTGTGTAGTGAGACCCTGTACCAAACACATAAATAAAAAAATTTAAAAACCAAAGTGAAGGCAGCATAAAAATATCAAAGAAAAGCAGCAAGATTTTCTCATTAGCAGGCCTGTACACCAAGAGAAGTTAAAGACAATTCTTGTATAATGGAAGTAAAATGAACATGTTTTGAAACTTAATATGCGTAAATGAATGAAGTGTACCAAAAGTGGTTAGTGTCTGGGTAAGTGTTAAAAAGTGTTAACTTTCTAAAAATATAACTATTGTAAAAACAATGCATCATGTGGTTTGTAATATTTGTGGAAATGCTATGAATAACAGCGCAAAGATTGGCAGTGATAAATGACAGTACATTGCTGTGATGTTCACATAATGTTATTTGAAATCACACTGTGATAAAGAAGCGTGTGTTAACTATAAGAAAAAAAAAGGAAACACCTCGAAAAGCCAAAAGGTAGTAAACCAAGAGTTAAGAAAAGGTGGAACAATAAAGATAACACTCCAAAAGAGGGTTGAAGAAGAATAACAAAAGCATAAAGAACAGGTGGAACAAACAGGACAATGGGTAAGATGGTCAACAGTATGTACACATTTGTGACTGAATTAAGTAGAAGTCAACAGTTGCATAGGTTGTCAAATAGTATGTAACAGCAAGGCCCAGCTGCATGCTCACTAAGAGACTCAGTGTAAGAATATGCTCTGCAAAAAATGTGCATAAGAACCTCTTTAAACACAAAACAGTATATGATTTAAAGGCATACTGATCTAACATCTTATGTGATAGCCTTAGAAATCAAACAGATCCCAGCAGCATCAGCAAATAGATGTCAGGGTCAGGAATATTGAAGAGAGACATATCACAGTGATGGAAAGGTTCTTTGAAGACATAATAATTCTATTTTTTTTTCTTTGGTGGACTGGGGATTTAACTCAGGACTTGCAAGGTAGGCACTTGTTCTACTGAGCTATCTCTCCAGTCCCATTAATTCTAAATAAGTACTCATCCAAATGTCAAAGTACATGAATCACAAGCCAACAGTGCTGAAGGAGAAACAGACAAATCTATGGCAGTTGGAGATGTCAACACTACAGTAAGTGACAAAATAGGAAGGGCAGAAGAAAGCTAAGAGTATAGAAGATGTGAAAGGTATTGACAAAAGCGATTTAACTGATATTTATTTATTTATTCATTCATTCATTTATTTTGTGGTACTGGGGATTGAACTCAGTAACTTGTGTTTACCAGGCAAACATGTAAGCCACTGAGTTATCTTCCCAGTTTAACTGATATTTATTAACATATCCCACAGTCATGGCCCAGTAGTCCTTCTTTTCCAGTACTTATGGCACATCGACACATTTACAGGGTATAGGCCATATGCTGAAACACAAAACAAGCGTGAATACGTGTTGTAGCAAGTTGAAGTTAAATCATACAGATTGCTTACAACATGGAAATGGATCATTTGCAAATGGGAAGCAGACTAAGAGATGGGGGGAAAGGGGAGGAAAAGAAAGCAGATGTCCCAAGAATTATGATGTGATAAGTCCTAATGAATGTAAGTATCATGTGCTGCAAACATGTAGTAATAAAAATTAAAATACAAAATGAATCATTAACAAAAGGCATCTTGGGGTTCTCCAAATATCAAAAAAAATGAAGGCAATGTGTTTCATATTAACACATGAATCAAATAATAAATCCTATGGCATATTAGCAAATTGTCTTACTGAAGAAAACAAAAAACACAACAAGCTGGAAGATGCAAAGGGTGCTCATAGGGATATTTATGAGCACATATATGAATATTATAAATATATGAATACATTAACTCATATAAACATATGAGGAAATGCTCATATTTAGTCTTTTGCTCTGAATTTAAGAAGTTGGTGCCAGGGAGATAGCTCAGTGGCCTAAACAGCTGCCTGGTAAGAGCAATGTCCTGAGTTCAATCCCTGGTACTGCAAAAAGAGTTTTAAAAGTTGGGATGTGTAAAGGAACATTAGATGTGAAATAAAGAATAAGGAAATAGAGGAATTTAGTGAGACAAAAAACACAAACCGAGAAGAACCAAAATAAAAGTATTTAATTCTCCAAAATACCAATAAGTTGCTAAAACTTGTGATTGAATGACAAATGGGGCCCAAATTGTCAATACCAGAATCGACTCAGGTGATTAGAAAGCCTACAGACATTACAATACAATGTTAAAAATTACCTTTGATTTTTTTAGTGATTTCTAGCTAGATAGCCTTGTTCATCCAAATCCAAGGAGCACAAAAATCTCAAATTACACCCTAGAGTTAGCAGGGATCAGCCATTGAGAAAGTGGGTGGTAAGGAAGAAATGATTTGGCCTGAGGCTGCCCGAGAACTCCTGACTAGAAGGTCGAACTTCTAACAGCTAGTCCTAGACTTGTGCCTCTGGGTGGACCAAACCAGGCTTTTGCTGCGGTTCTCACCTCAGAAGAGATTTTAGGGATATCCTTTGGGACGCTTACACTAGATGCCTAGGCACCCCTGAGAAGGAAAGGGGACGCTGCTTCTTTGCTCCTATACACATGTTGTCTTTCAGCATTGACCAGTAGGTGGCATAGAAATCCATACTTCTTGGACAGGGAGACAGCTGCTCTGAAGATTCTTGCATTTGAAAAATCGAGAGATGTCCTGACAATAGCTCATCTCCTTGGTGAACGTGGAGAACTGGACGTCACTGTGGCTTCTTCACATTCTCCATGAAGAGCCCATGGCTTGTACAGCAGTCCGGCTCAGCTCCATGCCCCAAACCTGAATCTGTGACCACTCTTGCCTATCTCTCTATTAGTGTACATAAGAAAAAACAGTGTACTTTAGAAAGTACTTTTGAAAGAGCTTGAATGTGTCATTTCATGCTTTCTACTAGAATTTTCTAGAAAATAGCAGAGATTATCTGACAATCCAAAGTGATTTCTCAAATGTCTAGAGTTGTGTGTAGAATAATTTTGCCAAAGGGAGAGTTCACCTGTCCCTGAAAGCACTGTACTAGACTTTTAACAGCAGTAAGAGGTGACACTTATTCAATAGTGTGTGGTGGACACTCTATTAAACACTTTATATACATGAATTTAATTGCTTTGGTTACTTCTATACTGCTATAACAAAATACTACAGTATTTATAATAAGGGCAAGTTTATTTTTTCAATTCCAGAGATTGGTAAGGGTAAAATGAATGGGTTGAGATTTGGTAAAGGCCTTCTCTGTGCATCCTCCCACGGCAGGAAGCTGAGAGTGAAAGAGAAGTGTGAACTTTGCCTCTTATGGTGCATCCTGTCCCTGCGCAGTGCAGGTCCAAGGAAATCAGCAGGTTCAGGAGTATGCAATACACACCATAGGCCCAGTGGACTACTGTGCAGCCATAAGAGCATGCAGTCCTCCCTTCTGTGACAAGACTGATGGAAACAAAGGAGACTGTATTAAGTAATATAAGTCAGGGTCAGAAAGATAAATCCCACATGGTGGCGCTGTTCTATAGAATCTAAAAGTGTTGGGCTCTCTGAAGTGAGAGTGGAATGATGGGCTTTCAGAGGCTGAGGAGAGAAGCGGACCAGGGGACCCTGGGGAGTATCTGGTCAGTGCATGTTGCAGTACAGCTAGATAGCAGGCGTACCTTCTGGTGTCCTGTTGCATGGCTGAGGACTATAACACACTGTATTTCTTTTTAAAAACCTCTGAGAAATAATTTTAAAAGTTTTTATTCAAATAAATGATGAACATTTGAGGAGGTAGATATGCCTACTCTGATTTGGACATTACACAACGCATACATATATCAAAACAGTATTCGATACTGTTGGGAGCCCCTGAAGCTGGAAACTGGTCCTACGTGTGAGGACAGGACTAGGCCTCAGTGCCTAAAGCAGTCCAGCTGCCTCAGTCTTGAGAAAAGTATCCTGCCTAGAGAATTTTAGTTACAAGTCATGAGGCAACCTTCTGTCTCCTGGTACTAATTTTGCAAAGACATAAATAGATGCCCCTACTGTTGTTGTTCAGGTCCTTTGCCCATTGGGCCTCCCCCTGAACCTAGCTCTTTTCTCTTGTCTATCTTTTCCTCATTTCTGCTGTTGTTTCTCCTTGGACTATACCAAGAGACCATCGAGTCCCTACATGATTATCTATCTATCTATCTGTCTGTCTGTCTGTCTGTCTGTCTGTCTGTCTGTCTATCATCTATCTAATTTTTATGTTGTTTAAAAAAATAAAATATATAATGCACCCAGTCTTGCTCTAAAGAACCTAACATATCTGTGATAGAATTTTTTATTTTATTTTACATTTTGGTACTGGGAATTGAACCGAGCACCCTGCAGGTGCTTAAGCTGGTGCTTAAGCAGGTGCTTACACTGCTGAGCTATCCCCCTGGCTTCTGTGATAGAATTAATTCATTTCTGAGCATGGAACCTTTTAGGCCTGACTTCTAAATATTACTACTGTTAAAATTTATGGTAACTACATTTCTGAGCATGGAACCTTTTAAGCCTGACCTCTTAATATTGCTACTGTTCAAATTTATGGGAACTACATTTCAAGATGAGTTTTGGAGTGGACAAACATTTGAATCAAAGTGTTGGTTTTCACAACAATCCTACCATGAGTTCTATATTAATCTTTTTTCACTAAGCAAGTTATAGATAGAGAGTTCAAGTAACTTGCTCAAGGTCATCTAATTAAAATATTTATAACTATTTATACTGTATAGAATTGATAGTGTACTGTTTGATGTTAGGAACCTTGGAACATTGAGTCCAAATGCAACTGTTTGTTCCTTTGACCTTGTGACACCTATATTAGAATTCTATTCTTGAAGCAGTGCATAGTGACAAACATTAGCTGTGTCCCTCTGAGTCAAGATGCTACAAAATTAATTCTTGTGGGAAGAAAGATTATGGCAGGAACTAGGCTAATGGGAGCAGATACCTTGAATCAGGAGCTCCCTGTTGGTTCCTGGTCCCATGATCCTCTGTAATGGGACAGACAGGCAGCTCTGTCACACACCCAGCTGCCACAAGAGATTGGCGTCTGTGTGTCCCTCATCTCTCTCCAGGAAAGACATGGTTGAAATTCTTCCCACCCGATGCACATCTCTGGGGCTGTATCCTGCCCTTCAAGACCTCAGACCACATCTCAGCATTCCTGGGACAAGTGGGCTTCATCTGGCCATGGTGCCCTTCGTCAGTCCTGGGCCTGGGTCAGAGCTTCTCCTCCTGTTCCCTAAAACTCACTAATGTGTGCAGGATTTCTGGTCAGAAGTGAGGAGAAACTAGCTAAGACCCGGTCATTGAAGAAAGGTCCCTGTGAAATCAGCTCAAATGAATCTGGGGACAGGTTAGGTAGAAACAAGCAGGACTTGGGGGGAGTTGAAATTCAAAACTAAGAAGACCCTAACTTTCTCTGACTTCTGCCTGTACTTCTCAGTATCTAACTCTGTGCTTGCTACATTTCTCTGCCTCTGCCTGTCTCTTCCTCTCTGATATATATATATATATATATATATATATATATATATATATATATGCATACATATATTCTTTCTCAGTCCTTTGCTTTTTTTCAATTCAGAATAAAAACCATCAATCCAAAGTGCCTGCTTAGGCAAGGTTCTATCCTGGGCACCACATGCTGAGCCAGCCCCACCATCAAGGTGGGCTAAGCCATTCAAGAAAAAGAATAAAAATCAGTTCCCTAAAACCTTTCCAATTGTCATGTTTAGGGTTCAGCCAGGGCGAGCTAACTTGTTGGTTCTGTTTACAAATCCCTCAGCAATTAAGTGACAAATTCTGTTCTAGGTTTCTTCTCAACAACAGTGAGCAGCAACAGGACTGTGGGAGACAAAGGTTCTGGAACCCTGTCACCTAGAGAGTGTGGGGGAGTTGCCCTGGGATAGAGGCTCCACGTGGAGGACATATTTTGACAAAGCTGCAACACAGAGAAACTTCTCTTTCTAGTTTTTCTTTGAGTAGACCCAGCAGCAATGGGGACAAGTGGTTTCTAGAAAACCTTGCGATAACTCTGTTCTATTTTTGTGGATACTCCCATTAAGACCCCAGTCTTTCTGGATCAGACAATGCTCCAGCTCAGACTACAATCATTGGTTCAATGAAAGGCACATGGCCCATCATGGATCAATCAGAGTCCTCCTCTAGACTTTTTCTACCTCAGAAATGAAAAGGCTACCTCTTTTCAGTGGGGAGTCAGTTCATGTGGCCTGGAGTTCTAAAAGACTCCTGAGGCCAGGGAGATAGCTCAGCAGCGTCCTTGGCAAGCGCAAGGATGGGGAGTTCAATCCCTGGTGCTGTATGCCGTACTGAGCTCCAAACATCAGGCACACTGCGTATAGCGAGAACTTTTACTTCATAAGTAAATAAAAATAAAAGATTAAAAAGAAAAAGCCCCCGCCCTGCCATTTAAAGAGAGACTGTGAGAAATGATGCCAGTTGAAGAAGGAGAGGTGTGAGGTGGACAAACAGACCAGAAGGCCAGAAGAGCCTGACCCCCTGGGTCAGGACAGCCCAGAAGCCAGGGGCCCTTTGGCATTCTGCAATTACAACAGCCCATAAATCCCTTTTGCATAAGGTACTTGGAGCTGGTTTTTGTCATTTATGATATAATACAATAGCTGTTACCCACAGCAGGCTTCCAGTGTCTCCAGTGGGCCTATTTAAGAATTACCTTAATAATAGTTTATTCCACTTGTCAAGATTTCACAGAGGGTCATCTAACTAATCAGCAACAGATCCCCAGAATATAACTATGTATCACTCTGCAAAGTAGTTTTAGTATCTGGTGCTATGAAGAGTAGCATTTGGTGCGACATCATTAAATAATTCATGGATTTAGGAGTAATATCTTTTTATTATCTGTTTTCTCTTAAGTGAAACACTTAGGTACAAGATTCTGACATAATTTCTGTAAGAATAACTATCTAACTTAGAGAGCAATTCCACTAATTTTTTTTATGCCTCCTATTAGGCATTTCTGCAAAGTTAGATTAAAATTATCTCCTTCTTTATAAAATATATTTACCTATGGTAGTACCCATCACATGTTACAGTTTTACAGTCAATAATTTGCTCTTTCTAGTTGTTTTGCATCCTACAAATTCCATATTATGTTTCCATTACTTCTTGTTGAGTATAAATTTAAGTATTAGAGCAGAATGAAAGCTCTCAGTGACTTGGAATATTATGCAAAGGCCTTAATTTGTCATTGTCTTGGGCTTTTAGAAGTCTTTGTCTTGCTTTTTCTGTCACAATGGGACTGCTCTTGCTTACTTTAGATAAGGCTGCCTCAGCACTTCCAGGACAACCCGTTAATTTTAAGAGACTTTACAAGCTGGCTGTAATCCACATCCTCAGAATTGAGAAGCATCTGTGCCTTTTGAGATAGAAGTGTCTCCCCACCTTTATTTTCTCCTAGAAGCACGGCAGCTTATTCTTTCAGGTACCACATGTGTCTTTGACAACACACAGCCTGGTACAGTTGCATTTATGGAACTCTATGTATGTCCAGCTGCTCAGGTATGACAATGTGATTCGATTTTTATTTTTAGGGGTTACTCGGAATCCCTTCGAAGATACCCACCCATTCAGTCTGAATTATGGATGCTTGGCTAGGCATCAAGGAATCTGTAATACAGAAGGGCCTTGCTCTCCTTATTTCTCTAAGAAAAGAAGCAAAAGCCTCAGGGAAAATTGCCAAGTGGACGCCATGCAGGACCACAGCTCTTTAGGGTCCTTCCTTCTGTGCATGTGAGAGGCTGTGTGGGAGGCTGACCACTGGCACTTGTTGGCCTGCCTGGGAACTGTGGGATGGAACCCAAACCTGAGGAAAAACAGGATAGGAGACCAACCCTGAGAGTAAGGTGAAAGTTAGACGCTAGACCTCCAGAGAGGTCTCTTGCTTCTGCTGCCTCCTTCGCTGGTCCATTTTCATTTCCTGTCTAGTCTTTGTTTGGTGTCCACAGATGGGCTGAGTTGGCTGCTCTTTCTGTTATATTTCCCAACAGTTCTGAAATGCTCCAAGATGAGTGGGAATGTAGGGACTGGGAGCCTGCGGAAAGACAAACCCGCAGTTCATGCCCTGTAGGGGTCTTCTTATCCAGGGAACCAACCCTGTGAGTGGGAACAAAAGTATGTGACAGGCAGCAAAAAGGAAGGAAAGGAGGCAACACGCATTTGAAACCCCTCATTTTGAAGCACTGTGTGTGTCATATAGATAAATAGAAGGCTACCTAATGGTAACTGGTCCTTGTCATTTTGCAGGATTTATCTTTAAAATATCAGCAGTTATGATAAAATCTTTCATATTATAAAATATTATAAAATTGATTTCAGGTAGATCAGAGATACAGAACCCAATAATGATCTAAAATAACATGAGATTTCCCATGATATTTATGTGATTTACTGGTTGTCCTCAGTTTAGCAGGACACACGCACACACTCCTACTTTGTATGACAACATTACACAGTGCCAGTGTTTTACAGAATTTAACTTTCTGCTCACATGATCATGCCAGGTCAGAAAATCACCTACTTTTATATTTTTGGAAGTAGAAATACAACATACGACAGGCTACTGACTTAGAAAATTCAGCTGGTGTATGACAAGGCTGGCAAGCTGAACTTTGAACGTCGGGCTGGCCTCGGGAACAGCTGGCACTGCAGTCCCCAATCAAAGTGGTCTGGAGGCAGATCTGCTTTTTCCTTGGTGGGGGTGGTGGAAACTCAATGACCTAGATATGGCTTTCAGTGGATTGAATGTGGTCCACTCATACAGATGATAAGTTGCTTAATTTGCAATCTCTGTTTTAAATATTAATTAGGTAAAAAAATGTCTTCACAAAAACATCTAGACTGATGTTTGGGTAGAAATGGGCGCTGTGCTGACACATGACAGTAGCCATCACAGTGACCTTGGGATCTTAGGAGATGGTGTCATTTGTCACCTTATTACTTTGGATTGCAGTTGGAATCCAAACTCTGCCCATAGTTTCAAGGTTATCCACCAAATGGGGAGGTGGGGAAGCTGTGAAAGTGAAGGCTTGCTGACAGTCTTAGCAGACACCAAAGTAGTGGAGAAGGAGTGATGGGTCACCTTGGCTGTACAAGTGAGCTGTGCTACTTCCAGTGGAGTGCGCTGTTTCAGCACGCATGCGCGCACCCACGCACACACTTACATGTACCGAATATACCAAGCGGGGTGAAGCTGAAGACATTTGTACCTCCTGTCATTAACTATGAATTGACCAGTTGGCAAAGAAACATATAATTCTTTTCAGCAAACATCTGGAAGCCCCTGAAGGCAGGTCCCCTTAAGGACAATCCAGGACATTTTAAGGTTGTTTACATGAAGTTAGTGGTTCCTAGATGAAAACTGAATTAGCCAGAAAATGATGTCAAATATGTAATTGCTATCCTTTAACATTGCTGCATTATTTTAAATTAATAGTTATATAGTCATATAAATTTAGTAGGACATGATTATGAAGGGGTTACGTTTTAATTGTATTCATTATATTACATATTTAAGCAAGTTAACTTTGAAAAGAAAAAATTTCAGTGTATCTCTGGAATATACCTGTACATTATTGGTAGAACTCAGGCATCCTGATCAGTTAAATATTAGCAAAAGAAAGAGCTAAGAAGATACACAGGAGTGAGATGGAATCCAAGTTGGCAGTGTGAGGAGGCTGGAGAAATCTTATCTTCTAAATCAGTAATAAAACTGGGCATAATGGATAAAATGAATCATGTTAAGTCTCTGGAAACTGACAAAGCAACAGCTGAGAAACCTTTGTCAAGAGGAACCAAAGGGGGGCCAGCGAGATAGCCCAGTGGTCTAAAGCATCTGCTTAAGCAAACTTAGACAAAGTGCATGGACTAAGGATCAATTCTACCACCACAGGCTGCACTAGCCCCACTCCAAGGATAGGCTGAGTGGGCCACACACACACACACACACACACACAAGACATACACACATACATTCAAAAGAGTAGCCAATGGGCTGTGGTATCACAACTGTTCCCATTTGGTCCAGCTCTGGTCTGGATCGTCCACCTGGGTGCTCTGGGTGGGCTGTGGACATGGAGTGCTTGGTTGCTCTGCTGGAGAGACTGGCATTCTGCAGAGCATAGAGAAGTTTATACCCAGGGGCAATTTTGAAAGTAATAGTGAGATCACAAAAAGGCTAACACTGTAGTCAGCCAGGGGTTACAAATGCAAATTACATCGAGCAACAAGAGGAAAAAAACAAAACAAACAAACAAACAAACAGAAAGTCCTTAAACCCCATATGCTACAGAGGAAACAGACTTTATAGAATTAGTCTAGGAAAACCACTAAACAAACAAAAGATAAACCAAACCAACAAAACCAGCCCAAAATCCCCTTATGTACCAGGGGAAGAGATTGCAAATTTGTGATAACATAGTGTACAAAATGCCAGATTTTGAATAAAATATGAAAGCAAATGGGAAAACGTGAATCACACAAAAGGGAAAAGAAATCTAACAATCAATTTTTTTTTGGCCTGGGAGACAGACATTGAACTTTGCAAGAGTGAGATTGAAAGACACTATTATAAATATATTCAAAGAACTACCGGTAATATTGTTTAAAGGAACAAAGTACTGTGATAATGATTCAGAAAATAGATGATATCAAGAGATCTGCTTAGAGTGTAACAGTCAAGAAGGAACAGTGTAGGTGAGAAGAACACTGACTAAATGGGCAAGTTCCTTGAGGGTTCAACAAGAGATCTGAGCTAACAGAAGAATCAACAGACCTGAAAGTGGCGGTAGCAGAGATGACGAAGCTGACTTCAGAGGCAAGTGAGAAAGCACGCATGCCTATCAGTACGTGTAAGACTACTCTTATCTGAGTAGTAGGAGAACAGGAAGAAACAAGAGGGCAGAAAAATGTTAAATAAATAATGGAAAAGTTTGTCGAACTTCCTAGAAACTCAATACATTTAAATGAGATGCAATACTAAAGGTCACCCTTGGACATACCTGGCAAACTGTTACAAATCAAATACAGAGATAAAAATCCCAAGAGCAGCAAAAGAAGATGCTCCATTGTTTGTAAGTGAATCATAACAAATTCATCAGCTGATTTATCAGAAACAATCTAGGGCAGAAGATAATATAAAGATACACTGTTTTGATCAAGTTTCCATTGCTGTAGCAAAGTCCTAACACAGACAATTTAAAGGGGGAAGGATTTAATTTGGCTTGTGGTATCAGAGGCTTCAGTGCATGGCCCTCCTGCTCTAAGACAGGAGCTTTGTGGCACGTTGGCATGGCAGAGGAAAGCTGTTCACTGGATGGCAGGTGGAATCAGAGAATAGGAGGACAATGAGTGATGATCAGCTGAAGACAAGAATACACCATCTAGGTCACAACCCAGTGACACACCTCCTCCACTCGAGCCCAGCCTCGTAGGCATACATACATTCAGCTACTTAACTCATCAAAGGATGAATCCACAGATGAGGTTAGTGCCACCACCATGTCAGTCCTTCCAATGACTTCCTTTTGAGAGTCCTTTTTGATCCAAACCATAATATACATTCAGAATGATAGGAAAAATCATGTGAGCTGAGAATTAATTTCTAGAACTGAAAGGCCATTCTATTATGAGAGGATAATCTTTTCAACAGATGGCGATGTGTTAACTGGCTTATTAACAGCAATCAAAGAAAAATAATAAACTGGACTTCGTCAGAATTTACACTTGCCAATACGTACCATCAAAAAGAGAAAAATTAAATCACAAAATAGGAGAGAATGTTTTAAATCACATGCTAATAAAAGACTTGTATTTGAAACATAAAGAATGCTTTTAAGTCAACAGTAATGTGATAAATGATCAATACATGTCAATAGGTATTCTACTAAAGACAATAAATTTGTAATCATTAAACAAATGAAAGGCTGTTCAACATTATTTGTCATTATTAGGGAAATGTAAATGAAATCCATAATGAGAAACCCTTTCATACCCATTGAAATGACATTCAGTCTTCATATGCTACAACATAGGAGAGAATGCTCAGAGGCAGTAGGCTAAAGCATACTTCACACACACACCACACAATCTACTTTATGATTCCAGGTACAAGACATTAAAAGGGAAGTTAGGAGAATTTGTGGGGAAAATGCTGGAATTGATGGCCTCAGCCATGAGACTATCTAGCTCCAGTATGAAACTAGTGGCCAATCACGCTACTATTTGGGGCTATTACACTTCAGAATCAGGGATGAAGGCTGTAAGCTCAATTGTAAGAATTGTATTGACAGGGACAGCAGATGGTAGGGTCAGAGATGGGAGGACATAAAGTTCATTATAATGGTGTGAAAGTGAAGAGACTGCTGTCTGTGGAGACTGGGAAAGAGGCACAAGACCACCAGTCTTCTCATCAGGGGAACCAATACCCTTTCCTTTGTGGAACCTCTCTGGGTTCTCACCAGGCTCGCTAGTATCTGATTTGCTGGGAGATTCCAGTACTTTACACTCACAAGAATGATAAGGTGTGTCAGGTCCACCAGCACAAAGCATAGACCAAAAGGAAGGCAAGTCCACTGTGTTCACTGAGTCGTGACGTAAGAAATCATTTGAAGCCTGAATATTTTCGCTCCCAGGTGTCTCCCCTTCTCTATCCAGAAATAGTGCTAGATGTGGAGAAGCTTAACTTTCCTTAATATCAAGTGGTCTGGGGAGTGGATGCATAGCAAATGTCCCCTGATCCAGTGGACAAGATTCCCACAGTGAAAACTACTGTTGCAGAATGAGTCTTAGCTTCACAGCATAAGGGCCTGCCTGGTAAGTGCAAGGTCCCAAGTTTGAGCCCTGGCACCAGGAAGAAAAAAATAAAAATAAAAAAGAATGAGTCTCCTTTCATTTCTGACTGAGGCACTCAACAGCCCCCAAGTTTTGTAAGGCTCCTGAAGCCCACCTTGTGTTTATCTTTAGGACATTCATAAGGGATTCACAGGCTGATTATAGATTCACAAAGTAATTGTCCTTTTTCTTGGTCTCTTTTATACTAGTCACTAAATTTACTCCTAAGCTATATTTGTTTACCTTGTTTTGGGAATATGTTTATGATTTAAATTTTAAAAGCACTAATTATTTTGAAATATTCTCATATTTACAGAAAAGTTGTACAGAGAATGCAAATACCTTGTATAATCATGTTACCTTTGTCAAAACTATAAGAGTAACATTGGTGCAATTCTGCAACTTCAAGAGTACATTTTATTTGGTCTTACATTTTCCCACTCATATCTGTTTTCTCTTCCCTGATCAAATCCGGGATGACAGATTACATTTCCTCTTCCTGTGCAATAATATTTAGTCTTTTGTAACATGCGACAGTTCTCTGACTGTCATAGTAATCAGGAAGCTATAAAAATAGACTGGGAGGATGATAAATATCAAAATTTATTTCTCGTAATTCTGAAAGCAGAGGTCTATGATCAAGTGACCAGGAGAGTCTATGTCTGATGAAGACCCTGTTTCTCAGAGGCAGAGCCTTCTAAGTGTATCCTCACATGTCAGAAAGACAAGCGAGTTCTATAAGGGGTCAAGGATGTCAGGATTCTAGTTCCATTCAGGAAATGTCCACCCTCAGGCAAGCACCTCCCCAGAGCTCTAATTCAAAATGCCATCACCTTGGGGCTTCCATTTCACTATTCAAATGGGGAAAGAACCTGAAAAATTGGAACTTAGAACTGAGTTTCTCAATTTTTCCAAACCTTAAGAGTTCTGAATTCCACTGATCAGAAATGTCAGATAACGTCCTTTTCTCAAAGTTGGTTTCTCTGATGTTATTTCTTTCTTTAAGAAAAAAGATATTTATTTATTTATTTATTTATTTGATGCATGGTCTCACAAAATATCTTAGACTTGTAGTGACCCTCCTGTGTCAGCCTCCCCAGTGCTGGGATTACAGGCATATGCCACCACACCAGTTTCAGTGGCCAGCATGGTGTACCAGGGTTCTGGGGTCCACACCACATGTGGTACCAGGCATCCAACCTGGATCCTTGCACTTGCCAGGCAAGTGCTTAGACCACTGAGCCATCTCCTCAGTCCTTCTGATGTTATTTCTTACTTAGGCTTGGGTTATGGATTTTGGGAAGAATACCTCAGAGGTGACACACACAGAGTTAGCGTAAGTTATCTCTGCTGCTGTTGATCTTGATCACTTGATTAAAATAGTCTCTTCAGTGCTTCTGTGAGGAGCAGCTGAACTGGAGATTGATCACACCATGGGGGCTAGAGTAAGGCTATGCCAAGAGCACAGAGCGCCAGGGGCGAGCCATGGAAGTAAGTTGGGACTAGAGAAAAGCAGTCCAGCAGGTGTCTGGCCTTGAAGTCCCTCCTTGTTGACTATAGCACATTCACCTTTTTATTATTTTTTTTCTAACCAGGAATCAAATTCAGGATCATGCACTAGTCAGGCAGGCACCATGCTGCTGAGCTATCCACCTGGCCCCTGGGCACTTTGAGAACGGTTCATTTTCAGTGTTCTCAGCGAAACACTGAGACCTTGCACTTTCATCCCTGTCACACACTTCCCCAGTTTTTACTGTGTATAAATGAAGATACAGACCATGCTGGATTGTCACTGCCTCCCCATTAGAGAGGTCAGGTCCTACTTGGTCCTAGTTTTTTTTTTTTTTCCCTATGTTTTTTTGTTTTTTCTTAATCTGTTGTTTCCTCCTCTCAGGACCCCACTGACTGTGTTGGTCCTGGCAGCCTCTATACTGTAAAATCACTATTACCCCTTTTGTTATTCTATTTTTTGGAATGTGGTTACATTCTCCCTATAGTTAAATGGAAAGAACTTAATTTCTACCCCTGGACAGCGTGAGTCTACGTATGTTATTTGAAATCCTTCAGTAAGGAAGATTTGTTATTTCTCCCTGTTCATTTTTTTAAAATCTTATTAAACATTGGTATAAACTAATGAATATTTATTTTATTCTTTGCTTTATAACTGAACACTACCACTATATATCTTGCTATGAAAATTGGTTATTGGAAACCTTCAGATGGATTCTAATAACCAGGATCTCCTTGCATTTTCTCTGTCCTAGTCCTATATTCAGTGCTTTCCCCAGGCCCTTGTTTCTTTTGAAACATAATGATGCTTAGAAACCAGTAGTGTGTAGATCAGGATACTGTATATACTCACTGTTACTAAAATGAGCTCAAGGTACAGAGTCAGAAAAACTCCATATGTGAATATTTATAAATATTTCAGCATATGTATATGTACATATATGAATAGTAAGATATACATTCCAATAAACATGAGTTTGTATTAAACTGATAGCTCTGAGAACCCTGACTCCATGGGATACAATGGAGTCTTTCTCCCTCCTGCTTTGGCAGGCAGAGTAGGTGGGTTCTTGAGTGGCACTGAGACCATAAAAAGAATGAGAAAGATCAATTGGCTCTGCTCTATTCTGTTCTCACTGCTGGCACAGAAGATTGGGTATACAGTTTAATAAAGGGTCTGTGGCCTAAAAAATTGTGTGTTGTATGTTAGGGGAAGGATTATCTTTGGGACAGGACTATAGGCCCCTAATCCCAACACATTTCATCCCTGTGGCTCCCTTGGCCTGCACATGCTCAGACTCCAAGGAGAGGTGAGAGTCTTGCGCTTATCCTGTTGAGCTGCCAGTCTTGTGCTGAGGGGACAGAGACATAGCTTTCCTCAAGGGGAGGCAGGCACTTGTCTGTAGGCCAATGGAGGATAATGATCGTAAGGCTTAGTCATTGAGAGCTTTCTGGCATCTTAGAGAGTTCTGTGAACTTCGAGAGTTCCCAGGACCTTGCAGGACAAGTGGATAATTATGAAGAACATTGGTACTTTTTTGGGGGTATATTGATTTCCTTTTGGGAAATGGCAAGTTTTTAGTACATTGTGAATTTAGATTAATAATACAATAACCATAATTAATAATACCATGGTGAATCCTATTGTGTGCACTGAGGTAAGCTGTGATGCATCATTGATATGATTATATAAGTAGCATAATTGATATTAATCATGCAATTAGGAATGAAGAGATACTTGTAAACATAGGGATAAATCAATTTTTAAATGGAATGTACAGTTTAAAAGTGGTAAGCCCTCACTTATTAAAGGAACATTGATTATTGGTAATGTTTTAGTAATACTAAATACTAACCATAGAGTGATGAAAATAAATACAATACAAATACAAATTTTATTGAGTGCTTATTTGCTCTCAGGTATTTCAAGCATCTTTCATGTACTAAATATTTAATCTTGCTCATAACTCTGATGAGGGTTTCTAATTATCCACATGTCATTGTTGAAGAATCTAGGCAGAGTTCTTGAATGACCTGCCCTGAGGTCTAACAGCCATGAATTCACAAAATTTGGATTTTCACCTTAGCACCTTGAATCCAGGCTCCATTTAGTAAGCTTTTGTGTTTCTTATGGACATGAAGGAGTAATAATAGCTATCTACATTTTGGTCATACTGTGGTGTCACATCAGTGAAGACAGAGGATTTGAGAAGCACATTATTATTATTATTTTTTGTTTTTGGCAGAACTGGGGGTTGAATACAGGCTGCTGTGCTTGCCAGGCAAGGGCTTATTTTACTGGGCCATCTCCTTGGCTCCCAAGACAGAGGACTTGAAAGGTCTCTTCTGTGCCCTGGCTCCCACCTGAGCTCTGGTTACTGTTGGTCTCTGGACTGTGTCTGCGCAGGTGGCTTCTGTGCTATTGCAACACCAGTTTTTTTTTTTTTTTATGTGGAAGTTGATGCACCCTTCACTCCAGTGACTGACTACTGTGCTGTGGCTATAAATGGGTGAAAATTCAATGCCTTGGTTGTTAAGTAGGGAGCACTGGGTTTGTGTATGGTGGTCACATTCCGTTTTCAGAATGAGACAGAAGCATGTAGAAGTGGAATTTTAACTACTGATCCAGGAAGGGCCCATGCACACACTTCATATCTGCTCAGTTTTATTTATCCCGGAGCCTGGCCAACTCAGCAGGAAAAAACCTCCCTACGCACATCTCCCTGCAAAAACAGAGGACTCTCTGCCCTGCGTTGAAGGAATGTGGAAGGTATTTGAGATTCACACTATCCTGGTTCAGCACTTCCTGTATCCACTTATGCTCCGTTTTCTTGTATTTTCTATGTAAACCAGGACACAGCATAAATGCTGTATATACACGGTTTTTCCTGCTTTCTGTATCCTTTGGAGAAGCTTCCATCTAAATATTGGTCATTGTCCATTTATATTCTCAATGTGTGGTAATACTTATCTTCTTCCTTATTTAAGGAATACAATTTACCAAGCCGAACACCTGTCTATACTCTGTGAACACTTGTTTTGAAAAAAATCAAATAAAACTTATAGATTACACATTGATACCTATTCATTTTGCATGCTTCTTAATGTGGATTTGGATAAGAGAACCACATGATTTGTTCAATTTGATAAGAGTGTGCTCTTAAGATACACAGGTGTTTCTACTGAACTAAAAAAACAGTAATTGACAAATTTAGAAGAGCTTCAAAGATCGTAGTAATGCGTTTTATCTTCATTTTAAACTAAAGCAAATATAAAAGAACTAATATGTTCAGTTATTGTATTGGTGTGCTTGCCATTACTATAACAAACACCTTAGATAATTAACTTATAAAGGAAAGGGCTATTTTGGCTTATGGTTTTAGAGGTTCCAGTCCATGGTCAGGTGGACTCATTGCTTTTTGGTTCTCAGGTGGGGGTGTCATGTGGCAATGGAAAGGGGCATATAGTGGAGCAGAGCCACTCATCTCATGCCTGAGGGTGGGGAAGGAAAAGAAGTGGAGAAGGGGGAGAGGGAGAGGAAAAATGAATGAATCAGTCTCTCCTAATGTCTCTCAGGTTCATATCCCTAATGAGGTAAGCACCTACTCCTTGGGAAGAATTCAAGAGCCAAAGTATAGCACTTGATAACGACAAGGCCAAGGAGATCTCCCATCCCAAAGCGTTCTCAGGACTGACAATGAAATTTATAATAAAGACTTCTGAGTCTGGCAAGATATTCAACAGGGAAGAAATCATTAGGTCATGAGTAGGTAGGTAATGAGATTGTAGAGACTCCTCAACAGGCCCAGATTGTAAACACAAATCCTACAGAATCACCCCTTGTCCAAGCTCATTTCCTCTGCATTTGATCCTTTGTGTTAAAAATGAGCTTTGTTCCTTGCCTAATCTCCTTGTAGACACTTAGAAGCTATAATTTATATAGAATTGCTTTGTAGATCTGGACTATGCCATAGTGTGGGGTTTATAGTGATGTCAGGGAGCAAAATCCACTGATGGAGAAAGTGGATGGGGTGAAAAGTGGATGCATTGGCTAGATGACACTGCGTCACCTAGATTAGCAGACAGAGCTTGTGGCTACTGCTTGACTTCCACAAGTATAACTTTGATAGATCTAAATGACACTATTTTGGCATAAGTACTCTGTTGGGCTTTATTCCCTTGTGTATAAGATGTTTCTTAATGAGTAAGACCAGGTAGAAACTTCTGAAGTTGACCTCCTGGATAAGACAATGAAATGATATCTCAATTAATGATAAGGACAGAAGCCACAGACACTGTTAATGTGTCAAGAGAAATGTGATCTTTAAAAGTATGCTTTTGAAAGAAGGTACCTGTTGCATTATGGTAAAGACAGATTCAGTGTTGGGTGGTCAGGCCTGGGTTTGATTGAACTGGATAATCATAACTTTAATACATTTCCACAAAAATTCATCAACAGAGACATGGTGCTTTCCTGATTGAAGCTGAGCAGACTTATGGGGCCAAAAAGATACATGAACCAAAAACCTCATATCAATATACTAAGATTTTTATTTTCTTAAAAACATTTATACAGTTGGAGATAAAAAACAAAGCTAAAACAAAAAACCACAAACAAACAAACCAGGGTTGGTTAACAAATGGGTTTGCTGGGTACACTGGAAGTATTGGTTGCTGTGGACCATTCTTAATGGAGGATGATCTTGAAAGATGGGCAAGGGCAAATTCAACACTGAAAGCACTCAAAGGTCCACCTTATGATTCTGGAAAGAAAAGTGGCTTAAAGTCAGATGTATGAACTCTAGGCAGTGGCACCTTAATGCTCTGGGCCACTTCAGTCCCTGGAGTTGATTGCAGCCATAGTTGGTGTCACATGGAGAACTCCATCCACTAAGTTCCATGAAGCACTAACATGATGGTTACCTATTTTATCAGGCTTTGTAATGAAAAAAAGGACACACAGTGAGATATATACACTTTAATTGCACAATTTGATGCCTTTTTAATGAATCAATATGCCATGAGGTGACATTTCAATTACAATATAGAAACAACTGTGTAATTGCTGCAGTCCCTTTGTGCCCCTTTGGGCCCACTTATTCAGCACCATCAGTCCTGGGCAAAACTGACAGAACTGTTGTCTCTAGAGATTCACTTTGTTTATTTTGGAATTTCCTGGACACAAAGTCACACAGTACAATCCCTTGGTTGGTTGGCGTCTTTCTTTCATCACCATACTTTCAAAAGTCACCCAGGCCTCCCATGTACGAGCTCCTTCCTTTATTGCTGAATCCTCTCACAGAGTATCAACAATCCACAAAGAGGACAAAATAATTACTTCTGTGTTCTGATGTCTCCACCAGTAAAACTCTTAAATGTGTAATAAAAAAACCCAAATCTTATACAGTGTTTTTCACAAAGTGTCAGCAGAAGAAACACTTTAACTTTTTTTTTTTTTAAGTTTACACACTTTATCTTTAAAGTCTTTTTCTTAGAGCTGCAGAAGAACTGGAACAGTACAGAAAATCTTATAATAGACTTGCAAACTTCCCCTTTCCTGGGTCATCTTCCTGCTGTACTTCTCCAGGGGGCAGGCATTTTATATATATTAGATGGTGTTTTGACATTTTTATCAATTTTCTCTTTCACAGTTAAGACTCACTCTATCTTCCCTGGCCTTTCTCTCCTTAGTAGTCATTTTACTATCTGCAATCCTTTTCAGATTGCTACTTTATGTGAAAATAATCATAAAAACTTTATTTTCTGGTTCATCATATATGATTCAATCATGAATTTATAAAACATAGTCATTACCCTTATTTTTTCCTGGGGTAAGTCATTCCTGCTTTTCCTTTTCTGCTTTCCCCAAGTTCCATTAAATTTTATATTATTAGGTTAATAATATTTGTATTCAGTCCTGTAATCAAATCCTACATATTTTACCTATAGAGTCCCATTAGAGTTGAAAACCAATGAACTAGCTAAGCCTTCATATATTGTTTTTGAGGCTAGAATTATCCTGATGTAAAATCCTGACAACCATATTTTGGAAAACTTTGGATCTATATCCATAAGTCTTTTCCTTAGTCACTCCGAGTATGTCTCCACATTTACCGCTGTTTCTGTTGGTAGTCCCACTTCAGTCTTTCTCAGCTATCTTTTATTTTATTAGCACCTGCTCATCTGGCAGAATGCTCACGTTCCCTGCAGGGTGCTGCCCACCTGCGTGGCACGTCCCATCGATTTTTCATCTCTCATCCCTCTTCCCTTTCCTTCCGTGTCCCGATCCCCTTCTCATTTGAGACAGATCTACCTCCCTACTTCCTATTATCTGTCTTTAATCTTGCTTTTTATTTACATTTTAAGTTGCTCATATAAGAGAAGCCATGCAATATTTAAGCTTGTGGGCCTAATTTATTTCACTTAACAGTGATCTTCAGGAACATCTGTTTGCCTACAAAAGACTCAAATTTAACCTTCTTTATAGAAAAATACCTGGTCCCACATGCTGCCCTGGCCCCGACCCCAGGTGTGCTAAGGCAGTAAACTAGTCTGGGTATGGTGGCACACGGATGTCATCCCAGTGCTGAAGAGGCTGTAAACGGGAGGATCATTGTAAGTCTGAGCTGTGTAGTGAGACCCTGTACCAAAAACACAAATGAAAAATAAACAAACAAAAAAAATAGTAGTATTCCACTGTGTAAGTACCACATTTTCTTTAACCATTCATCTTCTGATGGACACACAAGTCTCTCCCAAAATTTAGCTATGATGAGCAGTGCTACATAAACATGGTTATGTATGTATCGCTGTAACAAGATGTCTTTATTTCTGCAGGAAAGACAACTAGAAGGGGAAGCTTTTTGAGGAATTTCTGTGATGATTTCCATAGTAGTTGTACTAGTTTACATTCCACCAACAATGCAGAAGAATCTCTTTTCTTTGCAGCCTTACGAGTATTTGCTATCATTTGATTTCTTAAGGACATCCATTCTTTCTGAAGTAAAGTAGAATCCCATGTTGTTTTAACTTGCTTTTCTCTAAAGACCAAAGATGCTGAACATTTTTTTCGTGTAGTTGCAGGATCTTTGTACTGTTTCTTGACTGGGTCTTTTATTTTGGAAGGTCTGATTTTGTTGAGTTCTTTAGGTACTCCATATATTAGTCCCATGTTTGAAAGGTAGCTGACAAAAATATTTTCCCCATTTTGTTGGTTGTCTCTTCATTCTTGCTTGTTTCCTCTGCTTTGTAGATAGTTTTTCATTTGATGGGATTCCATTTACTGATTCTTCAAACTATTTTTTGTACCATTGGGGTTCTGTTCCTAAAGCCCTTTTCTATACTTGTTTTCAAGAGGTTTACCTATTTTATTTTCCAGCAGATTGAATTATTTTGTTTGAACATTTACATCTTTGATTGTTTTTCATTTTAGTTTCCTATATGGTGACTGGCATAGGTTTTGATTCAATCTTCTTCATGTGGATAGCCAGTTTTTCCCACATCATTGATTAAAGTGGTTAGCTTTCTTCCAGTGCAAGTTTTTTTGTTTCCTTTGTAAAAGATCAAAGAGTTGAATGGGCCTGGGCTTGTTTCCACATCCTCTGTTCTGCCTCATTGATCCAGGTGTCTGTTTTTCTTCCAGTGCCACATTGTTTTTATCACTGTTGTCTTGTCATATAACCTCAAATTTGGGATTGTGATAGCTTCTGCTTGACTCCTGTTACCCAGGATTGCTTTTTCTTTTTTGAGTCTCTTCTGGTTCTATGTGAATTTTACCATTGCTTTTTCCAATTCTGCTTGGAATACTGTTGCTATTTTGATTGGGATTGCATGAAATCTGAAAATCAGGTTTGGGAATATGGCCATTTTTACTAAATCAGAACTCAAAAATCTATTAAATCTCACTTTCAGGATACATTTCATTTTACATACTGTACTACTCATCTCTGGAGGTTTTGCTTTGTTCTTCTATATGTCCTCCATTCTTACCCCATCCTCTTGATATTTTCATCTACATTAATGATACTTTAGAATGTATTGATAAAAATTTTTGGATATTCCTGTCTGCCAATCCTGTCATCTCTGTCACTTTAGAATCTCTGAGGAAATAGTAATTTTACTTCTATTTATGTAATATTTTCTTGTTGTTTTAGCTTTTTCTTTAAAGACATTGCCATGTTGATACTGATAATATTTTTAGATTTTCCGAAAACTTACATAAATGATGCTGAGCTTTCCCATGCAGTTTTCACCCAATTGCCTCTAATGAAAAGCACTTACATAATGACCCATTTTGAAAGCCTCAGAAATTAGCACTGATATAATACTATTAGCTTAACTGTGTGGAGTTAATTTTGGTTTGCAGTCTTCCCGCTATGCTCTTTTTGCAAGGTGGCAGGCAAGATCTAACCTAGGTACCATGTTGTGCTCAGTCACCACTTTTCTTAGACACCTCTGATATGTGCTACAGTTCAATTTTCCCCTTGTGCACAGCCTTTTTAGTTTTGGAGAGTACTGCATCAATATATTGTAGAATGCATTTTGCTTTGGGTTTGGGGTACTGTTATCTTAGGAGTAGACCAGTGAAGAGTTTCTGTGGTGAACATCGTAGACATGAGCTGTCATCTCTCATAGCACATCATCGTATCAATGTGACTTGTCACTCTAGATGTTAGCACTGACTCTTTGGTTGAAGTTATGCCTGTCAGACTTCCTGACTTTGCAGTCAGTCTTTCAGCTTTCTATTCTTCCTTTAAAAATGAATCATTCAGCCATCCACACCCAAGGGGAGGGATATTGCATTCATCCAATGCATGAATGGATGTCTCTATGTTATTTGGAATTCATTTACAGGAAGACTTGTCTTTTATATATTTATGAAAATAAGTTATTCGTCTATAGTAATATGAACCAACAGATATTGGTTATAGCACTTAAGATCTAACTCAATACTCTTGGCATTGTATGTTGCTGCTTCAATTGTCATAGCATTGTTCAAGGGAGGAATTCCAGGCTGGCTTTTGTGCCTGGTGTCTGTGCTGTTAGTTCTTTGAAGATGGAATCATATTAGAAATCAATGGTTGAGTCCTGGATACACACAAGGAGGACTGTCACTTCATTTAGGCCTTTCAACAGAAAGAACTAGGAAACATATGCTATCTGTAGATACAAAAATACTTCTTAATATTTTTAAGTTTGTGGTTTTTGTGTGTGTAAACATGAATTTGTATTAGTACCTTTATGTCTAATCTAGAACCATAGAAGAATTCTAGTTTTGTTCCTGTTTACCACTTCTTTTCTGGCTTTAAAAATCTTGACTCCTAATTTATATAATTTATGTGTTTATTTGCTCAGAACTTCCATGCATAAAAAATAGTTTCAGAATTGATGACCTGTATCTTTGAAAGAACTAATTGTATCAACTAGAACACCATGGTTATTTCTAAATATAAACCTTGAGCTTCTGAAAATTGATTATGAGTAAAACAACAATTTAAGATTTTATACCAAATTATTATATACTAAGGACAATATTACAATACTTTCTTTTATTAATGGTACTAGGCTTTGAACCCAGAGTGTTCTCACTGAGCTATATTCCTGATTATTTTTAAATTATTTGACTTTGAGACAGAGTCTCACTCAATTGATAATTTACCTATGCTGGGCTTGAATTTATGATTCCTCTGCCTCAGCCTGCTAGAGTTGTAAGATTACAAGGATGATCCATCACACCTGGCCAAGATTTGTTCTTAAGCTATGCTTCTTGGAGAATCAGCTACAGAGATGAAATTAAGCAGAATAGTTAAGAAATAAAACGACCAATCTATCTATCTATCTATCTATCTATCTATCTATCTATCTATCTATCTATCTATCATCTATCTATCTATCTATCTATCTATCTATCTATCTATCTATCTATCTATCTAATCTCTATCTTCTATAAATAAATATAAGCTAATAATACTGATATCACAGGCTTAGCAAAACAAGACTTATTTTAATCTTCTTCCTTGGTTATTTATAATATCATTCCACAACAATGATAAATCTGCTTCCTATTACCAACATTTATTTTTTTACTTATTTTTCACATAGTGTACTCATCTTGTGTTGCTGCTGGAATAAAATTACTAAGAATTTTGTGATGGGCCAGCCAAATAGTTCAGCAGATTAAAGCTCCTGTAAGCAGGTGCAGGGGTAGAGGGTTTCATCCCTGGGCCTGCTGCGCTGGTCACCCCCAGGGTGCACTCAGATAGTGTATGAGATTGGGTGTGATGGTGCACACATGTAATCCCAGCACTTGGGAGGCTGTAAACAGGAACTAGGAGTCTGATCTAGTAGTGAGTGTCGCGCGCAACCTTGCCAGCAAGGAAGACGCAACACTAGACTCTTCTTTCAGTGGTTTATTCAGGACCCTTGAACAATCTTCTTCTACCTCGAGGGGAAGCCCACTCTTAGCTAAATACCTTCTGGGCGTCCAATCCGGGAAGGCCACGTGGGCGTCACCAATAGGTCCAGGTACGCGGAAGTGAGCCATAGCTTTAGCCTTAGCCATATATGGAGTTGTTTATCACGGAGAGCACTCACCCAGAGGGGGGTGGAAGGTGGAAGCCAGCACCATCTTTCAGGTGTGGCTATTTGCAGCTCTCTACAAGTGGGACCCTGAGCAACCTGTAGATCCTTCCCTAAAATACAGAAAAAAAAAATTTCGTGGACCTGCTATATTCATCATAGGGTTAATTCCATTAGTCAGCAGGCTCCCTCTCCTGATTTTCCTCTGCATGCTGATCTCTGCTCCTACTCTCTGTAGGGGGAACTGAGAGGGCCCCTGAGCCACACACTCAATCTTGTCAAAAGATCCCTCTGTGGAGCACAGCATCCTGATCTTCTCTCCTGTGGAAGAACAAGCAGCAGATGCTCTCGCCATGCTCTGAGCTTTCTCTGCAAGCATATTTTCCAGACAGTGAATACCACAATATTAGTATCTTTTGCAAGCCTGTTATGCTGAGAATTTCTTGTGTAATCACAGCCTGGCTTCTACATCCTTCACATTTTCCTCTGCAATTTTTCTTTCACACTTGCATTTTACTGTAAATATTGAAAGAAAATAGGTTATACCTTTCATCACATGCTTGGATAAATATCCAAGTCATATTTTTTTTTTAAATTCGTACAGGAAATAATTTCACTAAAATTTCTACTTCAAAATCCCACTTTTTACATTGTTTACTAACATGCTCTTCATTTCCATCTGAGCCCACAGTAGTAACATCCTAAACAACCACGTGCTTACTGAACAATCTTTATGGTATCTTAGGCATCTTCTAAAATAATACATGCTCCACCTTTCTTTTCACTTCTTTGTTCCTTCTCATAACAGAATGAAAAGCATCTGTATTTTCAATTTACACTTTACTGCAATCTGAAGTTTTCTGGAATGTTACATGTTACTTAAAATGTTTTTGTCCTTGTGGTCGTGCTCATTTATGAAGTTTTTCCTATATTTTTAGGAATTCAAAAAAGTAACTCTTACTTTCTATATTTTTATTAATTTTATTGAGAAACAAATAGCAATGAGACAGTATCAAAACCAATTAGTAGGACAGTTTAAATAATTAGTACATTGTATATTTTTGTCTTCATAGTGGTTATTCATAGTACAAGATGCAGACATGTCTATGGCCATACCATCCTGAATGCACCAGATCTCATCTGATCTCAGAAGCTTAGCAGGTTCGGGCCTGGTTAGTACTTGGATGGAGGACCCTTACTTTCTATTAACCCCCAAAAATTTGGATTGATTTTAATTACAAAATGAGCTTGAAGCACCATAGTTGTCTTGAGTTTCTGGACTCCATAATTGATTGCATTGTACAAAAAGCAAGCTGCAGCTAGAGCTGTGTTTCTTTAAGGAAGCTTTAAAAGAATTCACACCTTGGCCCTTTCTAGCTTCCAGATGCTGCTGATGTACTTTTCGTCATGATCTCTTTTGTCAGAGCCAGTAATTCCATCACTCTTGACCTCTAATTCAACAATTCAATTATGACAACTCCCTCCTGCATTGCAGCTTTGCTCTTTCACTTTTAATGACTCCTGGGGTTACACTGAGTCCAATCAGGCGATCAGAGATAAAAATCCTCATCTCAAGACCCTGTAATTAATCATATCTGCAAAGATCTCTGGGTGTATAAGGTAATTTATTCAGGCTCCTTCCAGGGATTAGAGTGCAAACATCTGTGAGAGCAATTAGTCTGCTTATCACTTTGAGTGAAATGTAAGGTCACAGACTATTGCCAACCTTTACTCCTAGAAGGAACAAATCTGCCACCTAGAATTTTGCACAACCATTTTTGTCCTTAACTTCATAGTGCACCTAGCTTAAACAGTGGTTTGCAAAGCTATTTAGTTTAGCTCTGGTGTTGTTTGGCTCTTTTCAATGAGATTATGTCACACAGTTTTTTAAACAATTAGATTCTCTTGTCACAGACTACTCTGCATTTTGTCTTGTCATCCTCAGATGCTTGTCTGCCTGTTTTCCTACCTATATTTCTGTGTTCAAATAGGACAGTTTAACACTCTATGATATATATGTGCATCTTAGGGTTTTGACACATGCGCAGTCCTATATTTACCGCTTTTGTCTTTTTGAGACAGGGTCACCTTAAAAAGTCCCAGCAGCCCTGTTGTAAGCATTCTCATAACTTCCTACACATCTGAGTAGTTGCTGACTTTTTATTCTTACAGAGAAAACTTAGTTTTTCCCTAAAACCTGTTCCATGTTCCATGAATGTAATCCTACAATATGGAAAATTAAGCATTTGCCTTTTTGCCTTAGAAAAATGCTTTTAAGATTCTACTACAGTGTTATATGTGAATTTTTGACTAGAAATTTATTTTTATTTTTAATAATGATAGCTTCACAGGCTTTTTGTTCTTTTTTATTAGTATATGTCTGCAGTACATAAATAATAAAATTTATGGTGGGAAGTATAATTTAAAATAAATATATTTATTTTTAAAGAGAATAAAAAAGTAAAAAACATTAGAAATGTTTCAGAGTTTCATTCAACAAAATGATCAGAATTCAACAGTCATTGCTATATTACATATTGTTGTCTTCAGCTTAGTTGGTCAGATGACCACATAGAAGCACAGTTCATTTTTCTGTCCCCTATTCCTCCTATCCTTCTCCATTCCTTCCATCACTTGGTCCCTTTCCCTTTTGCAAAAGGCCTATTTCCATTTTTTTTATTTCTTTTCTCCCCTTTCCCTCCTCTTTCCTTTCATCCATTGTTTTCCTTCCTATTTGAAAAAGATATTCCCTACTTTTGAGTGTTGCAAATGCAACCTTCTTTGTGGAAAATCCATTGTGTATAAATGCGACCTTTCACCTGTTGATGGACACATAGGCCACCTCCAAGATTAAACTATTATAAATCGTGCAGTTTTATTCATGCAAATGCATGCTTCACTGTGATATGAAGCCTTTAGCTCTTACCTAGAAGGGAAATAGCTGGGTCAAACAGAATTTCTAGCTTGAGGTTTTTTGGAATGAATTTCCATATTGATGTCCATAGTGGGTGTACTTGTTTACATTCTCACCAGCAGAGTAGAAGTGCTCCCCCCCACCCACAGTCTTGCCAACATTTGCTATTACCTGATTTCTTAACAATGACCATTCTGTCGGGAGTAGGATGGATAGATTCACAGGCCTTTATAAGAAATAATATAGTAAAATCTATGTAACTGTTAGCCCAAGTTTTTCCACATTGTAATATCTTATAACCCTATAGGATATTTGCATTGACACAATTATATTGATAAAAAATTAAAGAAATAAAATTTCACCAAATATCCAATTAGTATGTTATATAATTCCACCTCTCAGTCAGAGCCAGGTGTGCCACAGCTCTGCAGAACAGTTGTGCTGCTCACCTGAAGTTGTCCTACCATCCACACATCCTTTTCATTCTTCAGGCATTTCAGCAAGGCAAAAGTAGTCCGAGTGTTCTGTGCACTCATTGCTTGGAATCCTTTTCCTCTGCCTGGTCACACAAACATGACTAGCTTTGCCCATTTATAAGTTAAGGATCATTTGCATTTCTTTTCTCTGAGTTGTGTATATTTTGTGTTCTTTTTTCCCTGTTTGCTTCATGAAATTCTCCTCTGTCTTTAGAAAGTATATACTAAACATACTCTTCAGTGTATGACAGCAAATATTTTTCTAATTTTAAAATATTTATTTATTTATTGGATACAGGGTCTTTCTGGACAGTTCAGACTCATAGTAATCTTCCTATTTCAGCCTCCCCAGTGCTGGGATTACAGGTGTGCACCACCATGGGTGATTTTAGGGCCAGCACAGCACCCAGAGTTCTGGGCCAGCACAGCACACAGTACTGGGGATTGAGCCTGGGTTCTTGCACTTGCCAGGCAGGCACTTAGACAACCAAGCTACATTTTCTCATTTTTGACATATAATAATTTATTTTTCCTTGAGCTAAAAATTGCTCAACAGTGATATATGTGTTCCAGTGTTTATAGACAGCACAATTTGTCATAGATAATCTTGGAAAAAAACAAATGCTCTTCAGTATAGGAATGAATTAAACAAAAACATGAGGTATTTTTATACCATGGAGTACTACTCAGTGAAGTATGAAAAAGGGAAAAATGAAGCTCAGTTTTTCTGTTAGTGCCTCTGAAGGTCATTAAGAAGGAAGGTTTGTACCAATATCAGTTGGAGGGATTTTTATGCCCTCACCTTGTACCCTGAGCAACTACATTAGTGATAACAACATACAATGTATTAACTATTGCTATTCTCCTATAAATTTGTCATGAAATCTTATTTTACCTTTCTTCCATAAAAAAAAAGACATAGGGGTTGTTCATGGAGAAACAAAACTGAAATTGAAGTAACTGTCAAAGAATTAACTAAAGAAAAATTTGCTGGGCTACCAAGTGTAATGTATGCAAATCAATAACCATGTTTTACAAGCCATATTGATTAAGAGAACATGAACATCAAAACATGCTTAACAGTCTATTTGTACTTAGGTAGTTTTCTGACCCTGTAACAAAATACCCAAGATAAGCAACTTAAGAGAAGGGAAGATTTAATTTGGCTCCTGGATTCAGAGGGGTCAGCCCATGGTTGCTGAGACCTGTCACTCTGGACAGGCTGAGCCTCATGGTAAGCCTTAATATCTGCTCTGTGTGGGAAGCCAGAAGAGCAGCACATTTATTTTTACCCGCAATAAGTCCACTCATCAGTGAAATTCCGGTAAAAGAGCATGTAAAGTCAGGTGTCTCGCTAAATGTCAGAGGACTCAAGCAATATCTTACCTCTGCCCCTTCTCCTTCCCTCTACAGGACAAATATAAAGGTTGTTATCATGAATCTTCATGGCTGTAGAATAATAACTCGCTCGGTTTTCCTTCTTGTTTCTCTTCTGGCTTCACATGGACTGTATATCGCATAAATAACAAAAGCCCGAAGTTTCAATTTAGAACCTTAATCTCAAGAACTGCAGATATACCTTAATTTTTTTTATCTTTTATGTATGTATGTATATATGTATGCATGTATTTATTTATTTGGTGCAAGGCCTCACTATGCAGATCAGACTCATAGTGACCCTGCTGTCTCAGGCTCTGCATGCTGGGATTACAGGTGTGGGCCACCATGCCTGGATTTGGTGCCTCGCATGGTGCCCTGCCGCCTGTGTGGTATGGGGTGCAGGAGATCAAACTTGAGTGCTTGTGCTTTCCAGGCAGGCACTTAGACCACTGAGCCCTCTCCCAAGCCCTGCTATATTAGGTATTGCCTTCTGAAAATCTTTGTGATTTATCATGTATGTCTTAGAACTTTTTATTTGGATGTTGTAAGCTTTAGACCTTTAAACCTTGTGTGTACATTGTATTGTTCAACAACTTTTGAAAAAAACGATATATTTTACTTCTGAAATTGTGTATTTTGTAAGAATGAATTTTTTTAACGGAGAAAAGAAATACTTCATTGATTCAATAAGTTTGCTTAATGCATTATTGATTTTCAATATTTTTGTAGGAGTAATGGCTTTGTGACTAGATTTTTTTATTTTTACCTATCTATTCTAGGATCCAATAGGAGTATATATTGCCTTTATTTAGTCATTGTGTCTTTTAGGCTTTGTTTTTATAGGAGAAAGCTCCTTGGTTATTCATTCTATAATTTTACCTTTTTGAAAAGTTCTGTCTGGTTACTTTTCACAATATTCCTTCACTTTCAGTTTCTCTAATATTTCCCATGAGTGAGTCCAGATAATGCAGTTTTGTCAAGCATGTGGATAAATTAAATTATGTATGGCTACTGGTCTCTTCTTCAAACATTTATGCATATGCATTTTTCACTTATTTATTTAATGATTGTACATGGAGAATTTTCTTCACTATGTATCATCTTGTGTTATGTTTATAGGTATCTACTGTATTGAATTTTGCAGGTTACTTCTGCAAATTGCCATTTGACTAAATGATATGGCTACCTGCAATGATTTTCAATTATTCTCTTGGGGTTTGCACATTCATAATCATACTGTCTGCTTATGTTACAGTGAGGGTGTAGCTGAGCTATTAAAACCCCTATCAGGGGCCAGCCAGATAGCTCAGTGGACTAAAGCCCCTGCTTAGGCAGATGCAGGGACCGGGGTTCGATCCCCAGCATTCTGTGCTGTCCCAGACCCTGGCATGTGCTGAGATGGTGACTGAGATGGGTGCACACCTATAATCCCAGCACTTAGGAGGCTGAAATCAGGAGAATCACCACCAGCCTAATCTGTGTAATGAGGCTCTGTAGACCTTGTACTAAGTACATAAAAAACCCTGTGGGGGCTGAAACATTCTGGGTTGGTGCCCTTAGTGCATTGCTCCTGGTTTGTATAATCTGCATTAAGCTTGCATCTAAGCCTAGTCAAGGAAGCAATACAAAAGTTCAAGACTAGTACCCCTGCTGATGTTATAGATACACTCCCATTGCTACCACACAGACTAACACACACAGTCCTGCATCCTGGGTCTGTAGGCCCCCTTCACGCACATAGATTCCACACTTCAGCCACTGTAATCTCCATTTCTTGATACCACATGTAAAAAACACAATAATTGTTTCCAGAGAAACATAGCCCTCTTGTCACTCAGCCTTTCTTCACTGACCCACAGATTCCCACCACTTATAATTGATTAATGAAATGATTAAATATGCTTTCCACAATGATTCATTGTTTCCCAAATTAATAAAAAGTCATTATAATTTCTCCCATGCCCTCTTGCCTCGACTATTTGCCTCCAAGACACCCAGTCCCTGGCCATGCATAGCTTCCCATGTCTGATCCAGGGAGCCACATGTCATCCTGTGCTCAGAGACCTGAACGCTCAAGGCTCCAGGAAGCCACCTCACGTGTACAGCAGCAGGCTTCAGACTTGCCGCAAATCAGACCCCCAATCAGTGCAGGACTGACTCACAGAGTGTTCATATCGATTCTGCAGAAACTCTGCTGCTGAGAGGACAGGAACAACATGAAAATTCTTACCAATGTGTCTGTGGCATCTCCCCAGGAAACCATTAAATACAAAACAAAAGACAGAAATTAATAGCTAAATAAATATAATTGGGGTAAGTGCTTCTCTTAGTTTTTAAGAAGACATGAGGACAGGGATAGGAATCTTTATTTTTGCCACTTCTATTGAATACTGTACCACTAAGCTTTACTGTCGGGTAAACAATAAAAGCACCACATGGGGAAAGGAAGAATTTAATGACTATCCATAGATGACATAGTCTTGTACATAGGAAATCTTAAAATAGCTGAAAAGAAAAACAGCAACAAAAATCCCCCTAGAGGTTAAAAAAAAAAAAAATTCACATGACATAGCAGTTGAATTCCTATTATTTTGTTTAGTGAAATTATATATCATTTCTAATGTTTTAAAAACTATTCTGTACTCTTGTTAAAAAAAAAAAAAAGGATATAGCAGATGGGAGCAGTGCACCAAAAATCAATTGCATTGTTCTAAAATAGCCATAAAGAAGCCGGGCGTGGTGGCGCATGCTTGTAATCCCAGCACTCGGGAGGCTGAGGCAGGAGGATTGTTGTGAGTTCGAGACCAGCCTGAGCTACAAAGTGAGCTTAAGGCCAGCCTGAACTGCATAGTGAGACCCTGTCTCAAAAAGACAAAAAGAAAAAAAAATAGCCATAAAGAATCTATCATTGAAATACCAGGAATACAAATAAAACACTGCTTAGGAATGAATATATTTGTAAAGGAGGTAAAAGACCAAAAAGGTGAAAAATATAAAACATAGCAGGAAAAATTAAAGAATATTTGATTAAATGGAGAGACCTTTTATTTTCCCGGGTTAAAAGACTAAATCTTGTCAAATAATAAAAGCTCTTGGAAGAAATTTAAATGCATATTACTAAGTGAAAGGAGCCGCTCTGAAAAGTCTGCCTACTGCATAATTTAAATTATATGATATCTGAAAATGGAAAAAATTAAAGAAATTGTAAAAGGGTCAGTAGTTCACAGAGACCAATAAGGAGTAAGAAGTGAATAGAAAGAATATAGAGGATTAAAAAAAATAACAGCAAAAGCCCAGTACAAGACAGTGACATTGCAGATCCATGTCCTTTCACGTTTATAAAAACCCAATGAATATAAGACACTAGCATTGGGTGAACTATGAACTATGGACTTGGAGTGAAGATTTGAGATATAAGTTTATCTGTTACTTAAAATATGCAGCATGACAGTGGACACTGCTGAGAGTCACGGTAGAGGTCATTCACGTGGAAGCAGAAATACATGAAAAAAATCTCTGCACATTCCACTCAATTTCACAGTAAACATAAAATTTCTCTTTAAAAAGAATCTACAGAATAATATTTACTACCTTGCAACGCAAGAATAAGGAGGAAAATAGCCTGTTGAAAACAGGCACAATGTCAACAAAGATACACACATATTATGAGGGCACCCACGTAAGGCATTCAATATTATCCAACTTGGGAAAATGCCTAATGAAAAACTACTTCCTCTCCACTAAGCAAACTACAGGTCAACCACTGCTAGACAACAATCCAAAACTCAAAATGCTCCGAAATTGGAAATTTTCTGAACACCAACATGACATAAACATGTTTTGGGTTTTGGAGTATTTTGGTGTTTCAGATGAACTATGCAGATATTCAAAAACCACAAACACTGTTTTGAAATTTGACAGACTTCAGGTGTCAGTCATTGTGGGTAGGGGCTCTTCAATCCATACAACCAAGCAGAAAAGAAACACCATGTGTTGATGATGCGGCCTGCAAGGGACCTGCATGGGAGAATTTTGCTGGTGGGAAAGTAAATCATATGTCCATGTTGGGAGACACACTGGCAGTTTGTGAACATTTCAACACAAATTTCCTACACGACCCAGCAATTCCATTCATAGTGCAGCCTTATGAGAGCAATGACAATGCATGTCTACCAAAAGACTTGTGCACGAATACTCACAACGGCGTTATTCACAGTAGCTCAAAATCGGGAAACTTCCTGAATGTTCATCAACTGAATTATCTCAGCTTCTTGTGCTTGCTGTAACAAATTACCACAACCTTTGTGGTTCAAAGCAAGCTTCTCCCAGTCCAGCAGGCTGGACATCTAAAACCAACATCGGTAGCACCCTGTCCCTCGGCAGGAGAAGCCGGGCTTTGCCTCTTCCAGTTGCGCTCAGTGCCAGAGGCCTGACCCTTCCTGATCTGTGGCCACAGCCCTGTACTCTACTGCTGTGTTCATGCCACCCTCTCTGCTGAGCTTCTAGCTGTTCCTTCTTAACATTGTTCCCAAGGTTCTTCAGTATTTTGCAGAGCCCAGTCTTTCCTTGGTTTTCTTTTATCAAGCCATCTCTGATGCTATTAAGGGCCTCCTGGATGTCTCAGTCTAATACCCTCACCCTAACTGCCCCTGATTAATGGTATCTGCAAGAACTGGTCACTCTGATGAGCTAATGTGAAATCCTTTTGGATCATCCATACCACATAAATGGATGTACTATAAAAAGGAATTTTCTTCTGTAGCTAATGGGAACAGAAACAAGTTTCACTGTGAGTGAACCTTAAAAACATGGTACTAAAGAAAAAAGCCAGACACAATAGATGTACAGTTCTGTTTATATGGAATTTCTGAATGACTTAATTACATAGAGACAGTTTTTCCTAGAGTTACGGGGTGGAAATATTCTAATCCTGGAGAAAGTGATAGCTACCTAGTCATCATTATGAAATCATTTGGTTTAAAATCTAATCATTAAATTTTACATTATGCAAGTTATAGCCATTGCTTCAGCATCTGTTTAGAATATAGGTCAGGCAATTCCACACCAGAAATGAGGCACAGCCACTGTAGACACAGTTTCTTGTTCTCTGCATCCTCTCACTTTCTCTGTGTGATGGACACTGACACCTGCCCTATCCACAAGCGTCCTGGTGACCACCTCTCATGGGACAGATGGACACAGCCTGCCTGAATGGTCCTGCCAAGCCTCAAAGCTTGCATGGACTGGGCAGACATGCTACCCTGACCACCTCTCATTTGTTCCAGATTTGGAATCTGCTTGCTTTAACTCTGCCAATTATAATTCTGCTTCAGGACATCCATTTAGATAACTCACCTGGTGAATCTCAGTCTCTTCTCTCTCTCTCTCTCTCTCTCTCTCTCTCTCTCTCTCTCTCTCTCTCTCTCTCCACACACACACACACATACACACATACACACACATCTCCTTAATTTCTACGTGTGCCTTGGTGCCTGTGTGTGGCCTTCAGGTATCCCAGTAATGCTTACCAAGGTGTTATGGTTTCTGTCTAGTTGGCCTTCCAAAAGCCTCGCACAGTCATTGGGGCAGGTTTCTAGAGTTTGTGATAAATTCATGATCCAATGCTGAGATTAAGGGTGTGAGTGCTCCACCCCTACCCCTGGGAGGCTAGCCTGAATGCAGTAAAAGGAAGGCAGAGAGGTTTGCTAGAAGCTCCTCCTCTTTGGATCTTGCTGTTTTGCTATTTTTTGCCACCATGAACTGCTGCTCTTTGCCATGTTCTGATCTGTCTTGGAGTCAGCTGAGCATGGACTAAAAGCTCCACTAACTGTGATCTAAACAAACCTTTCCTTCTTTAATTTTGGGTCAGGTATTTTGTCCCAGCAACAAGAGGAAAAATAACCAAGACACACAGTAAATAGACAAACTCTTGATTTTAAGTAAGTAAAAAAAGCCATACATGTCTCTCCTAATCATTGGAGGAGTGATCTATGTTAAAGATTCTAAATTGAAACAATACATAATAAATGTGTGTAGTAACTGATGTAGTTGGTAGGATGGAGAGTGCCACTCATGATTAGCATGAGGTATCTTTGAAAGGTGTGTTCATATCCTGTCCCATGTGCGTAGCCACAGCAGGGAGACTGTACTGCAGCCTACTGTGCTGCTTTGCACAGCAGTGTCACCCATGCAAGTGCTGCAGAATTGTCCACCTTAAGTTGTGATGGGTAAGGGTGCTCAACCTGCTCTAGGTGGTTTACCACCTCCAGCCAGGGCTGCTGGATGTGGGCCAAGGGACCTGTATTTCTGGAGCCTGACTGTGGAGCTAATCACTCATGGCAAACCTCACCCCTCTTTGGATGAGGCATGACATTCTCATCCCATTACCCCTTGGGGGCACCATGGTTTCATTTCTTTTTGGTAACAAGAATGACATTGTCTCATTATTTTTCTGGATTAATCTATTCCAGTCCACCAATCCTCCAAAGGTGAAGGCATAAATTGCATGATTGTGATGGGTGAGTATTTGATGTCACATGTCTCCAGATTTCAGATGTTTCCGAGTGGAGGAAATGGAGCTAGTGAGCACCATCACTTTCCAGAGACAGAGAAGAAGGAGGGGCACAGAATCACATCTGAGTCACTTGCTGCCACTTAAAAAATAATCACATGCTCAGGCATGGTGAAGCCTGCCTGTAATCCCAGTTAGTGAACAGGCTGAGGTGGGAGGATCTCAAGTTCACAGCCAGCTGAGTAATTTGGGAAGACACTGTCCCAAAGCCAAACCAAAAAAAAAAAAAAAAAAAAAGTCACTGGGGATGCAACTCAATGCCAGAGCATCCCTGGGTTCAATCCTGAGCAATACACACACACACACACACACACACACACACACACACACACACACACATGCACGCAACACGTACACACTCAATGTTTTCTAATGTATCTCTATATTTCCTTTCAGATACCTACGAACTTAATACCACCAGGCATGAGTGTTATATTTTTCTCCAAGTGTAAACAGTTATGAAAGAAGAGGCAGTGTCTGCTCAGAGTGTCTAGCAGGAAGGGACAGATAAGGGATTGTATGTCTCTGAAAGATGGAAGAAGGCTCTTTTGATCCTTCTCATGCAAATCCCTAATAGCTGACAGATATCTGCCCTAGGTTGTTGCAAATAGACTTTTAAAAATGCCTAGGGAACAATCAGCTTAGTAGTAATGCTTTCTTTGAAAGATATTTTTTTCCCTTACCTTTTAAACACTTATGGGTCCAAAACCTCTCCTGAAATAGCTATTTCCCCTATGACTTTTCCCTCGGAAAACTGCTTTAGTGGTAACAGCAACAAAATAATGTAGTTGACTTCTGGGTTTGTTTATCAGAGTGGCTCCAAGCCACCTCTCTTCACTGCATTCCCATTTGTCATCAAAAAAAGGAAACAGAAACTCTCACTCCAGCTCTTGTGCTCTGTGTTCCAGCAGAGATGGCCTTTTGACTCCACTGAACAAGGTGTAAGTTGCAGTCAAAGTTTATCTTTTGTTTTCAAGTCTATTTTACTTTCAATGGACCAACAATGTTTGCATAAGGTTCTGAAGCACGAAGGCCATTTCAGTACATGGGCACACTGTGGATCCATCAGAGAGGAGTAAGCGACAGGTCCATCACCCCAAGAATCAATCAGTTCTTCATGGTGGGAACATTGAAGATCCTCTCTTGCAGCTAATTTGAAATTGCAACATATTATTAACAGCAAGGTGTGTGAGAATGCCAAAGCTCACATACCCTATCTGACTGTAACTATTTCTCTCGTGTTGTATGGCATTGGGGATTGAATCCAGGCCCTTCTCAGCTACATCCCCAGCCCGTTTTTATTTTTAATATTTATTTCGAGATAATTTTGTGAACTTTCCCAGGTTGGACTCCAACTTATAATCGTCCTGCCTCAGCCTACAGAGTGCTGGGATTTTAAGGGTGTGCCACCATGCTCAGCCTGTAACTTTAATTCACGAAATTAAAGTTACCTTTAATACACTTGTGGGTGCTAAACTTCTCCTGAAATAGCTACTTCCTCTATGACTTTTCCCTTGGAAAACTGCTTTAGTGGTAAAGGCAATAAAACAATATAGTTGACTCCTGGGTTTGTTTAATCCCCTTTTCTCATTTACTTCTTTCTCCTACAATAGAAAACTATAGTAAATGTTTAATTTTAAAAATGAACTGCAGAAGGCCAGTAAGATAGCTCAGTGAACTCAGCACCTGCTTAGTCAAGCACATGGACAAGGGTTCGATCCCCAGTACCACTTGCTACACCATCCCTGCTCCCTGGAACGCTGAGCTGGCCACCGAGATCAGGCATGGTGGCATGTGCCAGTAGTCCCAGTGGTGGGGAGGCTGAAACAGGAGGATCACTAAGAGTCTGAGCTGTGCAGTGAGACTCCCTACCAAATAAAAAAAAGAAATAAACTACACACTATCATTGATTGTCCTTAGAAGCCTCACCACAGCTTCAAACACTTACCCCATTACTCTTGCACCATCCTGAAGCAGTTCTGGATTTCCTCTTTCCTGAATGTCTTTAGATGGCTGTTAAGGCTGACTCCATGCTCTGAATGGATTCAGAATGGACACTTCTCATGGTCATTTTGACTGTGGGGAAGAGCCAGAAGTTACATGAGTCCAATCCAACGAACAAGCAGACGAGACACTCTCTTACTTACTTTTCTCAGTCAAAGGGCAAAATACCTGACATCCACAAGCTAAGGGAGGTAAGATTTATTTTGGCTCACAATTTATGGAGATTTTCAGTCAATAGTTTGTTGGCTCCAAGGCAGGGTAGCACAGCAGAGGAGAAACAGTCCTTGGCAGAGCAGGCAGGAGGCGGCAGCAGCAGCAGCAGCACAAGCCTCAAAACACATCTGCCTTTCTGCTTATCCCATCCAGGCTACAAGTCTTTGGGGTGATGCATCCACCCAGGGTGGGCCTTCCTTTCTCCACACCCTAAAGTATGCCAGTTCTGATCAGTGGAGTGATTTAGTACCACATGCCCTTAATCTTAGTATCTCATGCCTCAGATCCAGCCAACTCCAAAACCCTCACCTCCGAGCACTTGCAGCTTTGGGAACATCTAGATACAGGTTATAGCAGATCCATCATAATATTTTCGTAGACCTGCTTTCTGTTGGATGGCCTTGGCAGCAGCATCTGTTGCATTTTTTTAATCACACCTCCTCAAGATACTTATAAAAGAGGATTTCCAGAACTGCTTCAGAAAATAGCAAGAACGACAGCATAAGTGTTTAATGAGAGATGGAGTATTTTAACGGGGGTTAAGGACAATGTATTTTTCACTATGATACTTTTTTAAATTTAAACACTTATTGGGTATTTTAATCATTCCGTCTACATACCAAGATACCATCTTACATAGCATAAGTTTGTGCAATTCTTATTTCTCAGTTGAAATGAATATGAAGATTCCTTTCTCATGATTATCTGATGGAATAAGAATGAAAGAAAAGGAGAGGCATCAGAAGCAGATAGAATGGGTTATCTGTAAGGACTGGCATAGTAAGAAGTTGTTGATTTGAGCCTTATTACGGACTACTGGACTATATTGGATTATTTTGCTAAATTCATGCACCTACAATATTTAAATGACAATGCAATACCCATCTCTGACAAAACTAAACAAAAAAGGGGTTACAAATGAGGGACCATTTTGAAGTGAAATATATATGTATATATATATACATACAAAATAGTTAAGATAGATATACAGCTACTTTCTCTTAATTCAATGTGAAGAAAGATTTATAGCAATAGTTATTAGACAAGACATCATGTCTGCATCTTGTACTAAGAATACCTATGAAGACAATATGCAATGTATTAATTATTGTAACTGTCCTACTAACCTGTTTTGAAACTATCTCATTGCTATTGTTTTGAAATTATCTCATTGTTTCTCAATAAAATTAATAAAAAAGAAGCAGATAGAATGTTGAAGAGTATCTAGCAGGCCTTCCGCTAAGAGTTTGAAGTTTCCAGCCAGTACTCTGGTATGGAAAATGAAAACTTATATTTTAAGTAGAGCATAAGAAATAGATAAGTGACTATGTATTATTAACGCAATAAAACCTTTCTAGTCTTCATCTTGGAATACCTGAATATTAGAAACCAGCAACTTGCTATTGCTCATTTGCATTTCACTTATGAACTTTAGAATAAATGAACCAGTGATCCAGACGGGCTCTGCGAGGCAATTACAACGGAACAGCTTCCGTGAGAGGAAAGTAACCTCAGAAACATTGTACTCAACTGCCTCGTCATCGCGCTGTGCTGGAGAATAGTAATTAGTCGCTTACACGTTATAATTTCTCCTTGATTTAGTTTTATTAGCCAAACATGCTGGCTCAGAGATGGAACGTCAGGGGCACTCCAGAACCCCAGCGCCAGCAGGGGTTCATCTCCCAGAGGCCTGTGGGATTCATCTCAGAAGCCACGCAGCCTGCGGCTCCCAAGAACCAGGGATGGCTGTGAGTCTGGTTTAGGCCTATGGCTCCGCGAACACCAGGGATTGCCTTATATTTCCACGTCACACTAGATTTTAGGGATTCATCCTGCAAACTGTAAACTAAAGAAAATCCCTGGGAGTCAGTGAGGTTCCTGTGCTAGGACGCGACTTCCTTTGTGCACCTTAAGATTGTTGGATTTCGTGGCCTTCTTTGTGTCGTTTGATCATTCTTGGTTTGAAGTTGAGACTGTCTGAGAACAGAATTGCTACTCCTGCTTTTTTCTGAGGTGCTGGGGCATGCAGTATTGTTTTCCATCCTTTGACTTTGAGCCTATGAATGTCTTTTTGTATTAAGTGTGTTTCTTGTATACAGCATATTGTTGGATTTTGTTTCCTAATGGAGCCACAGAGGAAAGAGATTGAAGTTCTATAGTGTGCCTGGGGAGAGTCACATGAAGAGAAAACTTTCTCTCAGGCTCTCACAGAGAGCAATCTGGTCAAGCATTGGCCGTGACTCATCCACATGGATGACACAGACAAAGGAACTACAGAATAATGTACAGGACTACAAGATAAACCCT